>CAHIKZ030004391.1:4827500-4830000 GCA_903632075.3 Acanthosepion pharaonis | reverse complement strand
ATGTGCTATTCGATAAAAGTGACTCATCTGATTTTTTTTACTTAAAAACTTTTTCGCCTATTGTTTTTGGGGTCAAACTAATTTTTAATCTTACTAATATAAAGGCACCTCTTGACCACATAGTAAAAAAGTTTACTCACCCTAAGGTATTCTATTGATAATTATAATTTTGGATATAAATGAGATTTAGGGAAAAACTCTGTGCAAAAAAGTGACTCACTTATTTCCTGCAACTAGTAATCAATATAAACATAACCGAACAGCTTTGAATAAAGAATGATAAAGGTATAATTTATTTATAATAGGTAATATAGTTCGAAATATATAATAATCTATGGGTCCTTCTTTATTTTGAATAACCTTTTCAATCCTTTTTGGCATTGACTTGATTAGGTTCTGGCAAATCTCATCTCCAAGCATTGAATTACATTCAGATATGAAATTCACAATCAAATCCTCTTTGTTGCTCAACTGCTTTCTCGAGAGCCTGTACTTTATAATGCTCCATAAGTTTTCTATGGGGTTGAGGTCAGGAGATTGGGGCGGCCATGTCATAACATTCACCTGCTTCTCATCAAAGTATTCCTTCATCAATTTTGATTTGTGACAGGGAGCATTATTTTGCATAAAAATGAGCTTGGTGGAGTCGATTTGCACCCTTTCAGCAGGAGGGAGCAGACAGGACTCTAAAATTCTCATGTACTGCTCGCTCCTGAGGGTGTTTTCAATAGGTTTTAAGAAACCAGTTCCATAAAAAGAAAAGCACCCCCAGAACATTATACTGAAAGGATGCTTGACAGTACTTACTGCTAAATTCAAAGAGCTTTCAAAGCTTCTTCGGATTTTAGATCGCTTAATTTAGCTCAACTTTCGTTTAATCGGAGAAGAGAACATTTAGTAAAAAAAAATCAGGTTAGTCACTTTTACCGACCAGCATTGTATATACAAGCTTGGATGTGTGCGTGTGTACTTACATCTGTGTATATTTGGATGCGTTGATATGAGTATGCATGATTATATATTTGTATATGTGAATGTATGTTCGTATTTCTTCGTGTATGTATATGTATGTATATCTTAGTTTCTGGGAATGTATCATCTATACTAACTAAAATTTACTTTTATTTAATAAGGGTTTCTTAATTTTTTATAGATTTAATCAATAATTGTGTCTTGTTATATTTTAAAATTATTATGGACTCTACTGTAATTTATCGTCAATAGGATAATATTGTTAGAATATGTGTAGGTTTATGTATATATATACCTATTTATGTGTGTGCATTTATGTATATATATGTATATATATGGATATGTATGCGTGTATGTGTGTATATATGTGTATACATATGTGTATGTTTAAGTTTTCGTTTTTGTTTTTTATATATGCGTGTATTTGTGTATGTGTTTATATATATGTATCTTTAAGATTATATATGTATATATACATACATATATTTATGTATGTGTATATATATATATGTACGTATATGTGTATATGTATGTATGTGTAGGTATGTATATATATATTTATATTTGGTTTGTTTACTTTTTAAGTTGCTGTGTAGGTTGATATATTTATGCTTGCTTCTGTATGCGTATGTGTGTATATGTGTAGATATATATGTGTGGGTGTGTGCATGCGTGTATATGTATATATGTGTGTATATGTTTGTCTATATGTTGCCTTTTTTGCACTTCTGTCTGTAGTGATTAATGTGTGTACACGGTATACATATATTTGTAGGTAGTTCTTATTTTCTTTCACCTAATGTACAATTAGGCGTATATGTGTGTTTAAAATTTTCGTTTTTTCTAAATTAGATGGTGTTATTTTTATACATATATATCTATTTTAATGTCCTTTCTTTACCTATTGTTTGTTTCTCTGTTATATTAGAGCATTTTTATCTATCTATATTGGCCCTTATTTGTTATATTTTAATATGTGGTTAGAATTCGTTTAATAACACCTTCAATCTTGAATATATCTTGAGTGTTATATCAGAGTGTGTATGTCAATGTATGCGGGTATATATACGTATCTTTTTCGGTGTCTGTGTATAGTAAATTGCATGAACATTTCATTGTGTATGTGTGTGGTTTAAATTTTTTTTTTTGTAAAAGGCCGTTCAAATATTTCCTGTCTCGTCACTTTTTTTGTGTGTATATATCTAAATATGTCTGCGTGCTTATATATTATAATCTGATTGTGTTTGTATTGTCTTTCGCAAGATGTCATATTCCCATGTCTACACATGTATCCATGTAGTCATTAAGTTAAGGGCAATCGATCTTAACGTTTATTCCAACGTAATTTCTATAGAAATGAATAGAATAACATACGTATTTTTTTCTTTTTTCCTCAATAATTTTAAAATTTTAAATTTAGTATAGATTAAATTTACATTTTTGAAATGGGTAGTTTTTAATTTTAATTTCAAATTTTATCGTACAATTTAATACTTATTAGTTAGAATAAATTCTATTTTAGTATAAA
>CAHIKZ030004391.1:4765000-4825000 GCA_903632075.3 Acanthosepion pharaonis | reverse complement strand
TATTCATTTATATATTATATGCGCGGTACTTATTAGAAAGCGCTCAATATAAGAGATAGAGCTAACATATTTGATTAGATTGATGTGAGTTTGTGACCCTGGGTTTCACGCTTTTGCGATCGTCAGACAAACTGATTAATTTTTAAAAAAATTGGTGTTATTATGGAAGTGGTGGAGGAATTCGTCGTCGTGATGTCATTCATGCTAACGCAAACATAGATGCATGTCCGTACACCCGTTGTGGTACGCAGACACACATACACACTCGCTCGTCCGCCGGGGCTCATACAGACATAAACATATGTGGACAGTATGGGACTTGACATATGTATGTATATGGGTGGTGTTGTTTCTATACATACGCATTTGTATGTTGAAATTCAAAGATCGGAAGTGTAGCGAAAATTTCTCGTGAATGTATATATGTCAGCAATCAGAGCATTTTTTTATTTTTCACTGAATAATATTTCCTCGCATGCAAGTATATACATGTGGTGGGATCTATGTAAAATTATGATAGGTAAAAATTGCTATTATTTCTAATTTTTAAAGGTTGATTTGTTATTATTTTAAAGCTGGTTATTTACTTGTTTTTTATGACTGTGTATATGTAACTGGTAGAAATTGCAGTTTGTAATCTTTATTAGTTTATTATTAAATATGCTGGGGGTGGGGAGTGAGTAGTTTACGTTGATAATTATAGCAGGTGTATATAATAATAGTAGATGTGATGTGGTAGTAATGTTGTAGGGGGTGTAGACAATGATAATATAATTAGCTAATAGTTATTGTAAATTGGTAGAAGTGATTAGCAATGGTGGTGGGAGAATGATAAAAACAATAAATGTGATTATTGTGGTGATTGTTCGTGTTGTTTTTTTTTTCATTCGTTTGGTATAAATCCTGATAATAGATATTTATTCTCATGCCTACATTTGGAAATTTTCTCTGAACTTATTGGTTTTTATTTGGTGGTATTAAATATTCTGGGGGAGGGGGAGTAATTTACGTTAATAATAAAAGTGGATTTATATGTTAATAGTAGATGTGATATGGTAGTAATGGTGTTAGGGGATTGGCGGTAATAATAATATTAGTAGTTAATAGTTATTGTAAAGTTATAGAAGTGATTACTAATGGTGGTGCAATGGTAATAACAATAAATGTAATTATTGTGCTTGTAGCTTGAACTAAAGAGGGATTGTTGGTGTTTTTTTTATCCGTTTGTTATAAATTCGGATAATAGGTACTTATTCTCATGCCTGCATTTGGAGATCAGAAAGAGAGAGAGAGGGTGAGAGAGAGAGAGGGTGAGAGAGAGAAGTGAGAATATGAATTATTTTCGTTTAACTCGTGTTAAAAACATGAGTAAAATGAAAAATCTCTTTCATTTATTCTATTAGAACCCTATCACTGCCTTCGATATTGACCACTCTAGCACAAAGACTGCATTAAAAAGCCTACTTATCAGCAAGCTACTGAAAAATTGAAATTTTGCATTCAAAACCGTTTTTTTCGCTATATATATATATATATATATATATATATATATATATATATATATATATATATAAGAATATATATATATAGAGAGAGATTATATATATATATATAGATAGAAAGATATATAGATAGATAGTGTGAACATATATATATATATATATATATATATAGACATATATATATAAGAATATATATATATATGGGAATAGATAGATAGATAGAAAGATATATAGATAGATAGATATGAGTATGAACATACATATATATATATATATATATCATCAGCAATCTTCATTTAATTATGTTATGATAAATGGAGAAGGCATGTCTACTGTATTATTTGGTAAGCCATTTATTCGACATTTGAAAATATTTGAGGAAATGTTCAATAGACACTGTTTGCCAGTTCTATTTAAAGAAACACACACACATCCATCCATCCATCCATCCATACATATATATATATATATATATATATATATATATATATATATATATATATATATATATATATATATAAAACAGGCCTGTATGCGAATGACATTATATATATATATATATATATATATATATATATATATATATATATATATATATAATTAACAAATCAAAAAATTTTAGAATTTCCGATTAATATTGTTGAGGTTATCAAGATGAAAAGAACATAATCCGTTTTCTTTTAAAAACAGCCAAGAGTTTAAATTTACAAAAAAAAAAAAAAATCTGTTTTTTTTTTTTACTTTAGGCTTTCCACAAAAAAAGAGCTTTTAAAAAATAAAGAAAGTAAAGATAACTGTCGACTGAGAAAATTGTAAGTTTTTCAAGAATAGGAATAAAAAAAAAACTTCGAGTTGGTTAAACATGCAAGCGAAGGAAAAAAAAAACTTTCTATGCCTTAACACATTCATGCACAGACGTATTTATGTGAACAATGAAATGATTCGACGGCAGACCTGTCAAAAAACCGAAAGTAAAAAAAAAAAAATCTAAACCGTTTTTTCAAGTGAGAAGGGATGGTTGATTGCTAGAAAAAAGGGATAAAATCAGAGAGAAAAGATAAGTAAAAGAGACGGAAGGGAAGGGCGAAATATGTAAGTTGTTGGTTAACAACTACTTTTGCATATCAGTAAAGCTTTTATTACAAGTTCGATCCTGACGAACTCCTCCATATCTGTCACTTTTTTTACAGAAGCCCCTAAGCATATATAAGAAAGAAACGGTTTTAATTCATCACCGTGATGTATATAATAGCAAGGTAATTTAATTATCCGAGTTCGATCCCTACTGTTCTCTTTGCTTATTAGCGCCTGCGGCAATCAATATTAACATTAGTAAATATCAGATTAAGATTTCACGTTTTCCGCCGACAATAAAAATTCAAAATTTAAACCAAAATATAACCAAAGAAAAAATACTAGACAAGATTTAATCGACTTTCTGTCGCCCATCATCACGGCTGCTGCTAACTTCCAGGAGAATGACTTAGTGTGTCTTGGTTTGCCGCTACATCATGTTGAAACACCGGTTCCTGTATGAAGTTAAGCAACGCCGGGTCTGGTCAGCACCTGGATGGGTGCCCACTTGGGAATATCAAGTACCGTAAACTTGGATGTGTGATTGATTTAATAGATAATGGTTCGGAATTTTGAATTTTTTTAATCACGATTACAAGACGCAGAATGCAGATTGAACACCTATTTTATATTGATGATCTTAAAACGCATGCCAAGAATGATACCCAGCAGAAAAAAACCTACTCAACATTGTCAAAACCTTCAGCGAAGTGTTTATAGATTTCGGAATCGCCAAATATGCCAAAGTCACCTTCAAAGGCAGCAAATTAACGAAAACCAAGGATTTAGACCTTGATATCAACAACAAGATTAATGAACTAGACCAAGATAATACACATAAATACTTAGGAAGTAATGGAGGAGATGGAATACAATATTCAATTATTAAGAAAAAAGATCCGTAAAGAATATTATAGGAGAGTTCGTTTGATACTAGAAAGCGAACTTAATGGGGCCAATAAAATGAAGGCTATCAATACCTTAGCTAGACTCGGAGTAATATACAGATTCAAGTTGAATGACATTAAAAGGTTGGATGCCAAGACCAGAAAAATGCTTACCAAAATGAGGATACACCACCCGAAATCAGATGTTGTACTTACCAAGGCTGAGGTCTAATCAAACTTGAACTAACTCAAAAACTACAACAATTAGATTCCAGTACCTCACAAAAATCAACGACTCTCTTCTACAAATAGTTAAAAACAATCCACTCCATCAAAAAAGAAGCTGCACTCTTCAAGAAACAACTTAATATAAATGAAATCCTACGAACAAAAAGGGAAGTGAATACCACCTCCGCCAAACGAGTAAAACAGAAAGCAAAACAACTTGGCCAAATAAAATTACAAAAGACTTGGAGAACAAGACGCTGCATGGAAAATACATAAAAAGAACGAAAAAAGCAAGGGTGGACAAACAGAAAATATATCAGTGGCTGAGAAGCACCGGGATGAAAACTGAGATAGAAGGCCTTATTATTGAAGCTCAGCAACAAAGCCTCGCCATCAACCTCTATCACTGTCACATAATCTAGGATAGAACTAACCCGAAAGGCAAGGTCTGCGGAAAATATAATAAAACTGTCGACCATATAATCTCAGGATGACCGCAGCTAGCAAAAAAATGAATATACCAACAGACATAACAAGGTAGCGACATGCACTGGAAGATATGTAAGAAGCACAAAATCGAAACCACTGAGAGATTGTATGAACACCAACCAGACACAGTTACCCAAAATAACGATATAACTATCCTCTGGCACATGCCAATTCAAATTGTCGGGGAAATAAATGCCAACAGACTTATAATAAAAACAAGAAATTCCAACAGTGTATGCTTACTGACATAGCAGTACCAGTTGAGAGTAAACTATCGAGAAGTTGTCCAAATACAAGGACCTGACGATCAAGATTAACAGGATGTGGGGAATGAAGACTGTATTAATACTAATCAGAACCCTGGGCCTCGTGAGAAAATGAAGGATAATTTTGCTAGCAGTGTCTCAGGGGTAACATCGACATACAAATTGCCCAGAAGATCACCCTACTAGGAACATTCCATATAATAAGAAAAAATGCTATCAATTAAATGACAATTCTCCTATAGGGCCTAAGGACCATAATTTGGAACCAGCTGTACAGGATACAAAGCAGGAAACATGACATACAAAATAATAATAATAATAATAATAATAATAATAATAATAATAAAAAGAAGAAGAAGAAGAAGAAAAAGAAGAAGAAGCTGATGTAGACAAACCCCGTACTAATCAGTGATTACGTAGTGCAGGGTTAAAAGCTGAAACTGAAGGTTTTATCCTTGCTGCACAGGACCAATGCTTGTTAACTATAAATTATCAGGCATACATACTAAAATATTTTGTTAGCCCAAAATGCAGATTCTGTGAGAAATATCCAGAAACAATTGATCATCTTATGTCAGGTTGCACGGTATTGGTACCCACTGAATATAAAACCCAGCATGACGGAGTCGGCCAATATCTGCACTGGAAAATTGCAACTTCCATGGGAAGGAAACTAAAAGAAATTGGTATGAACGCCACCCAGACCCGGTTACGGAGATAGGACCTGACAATACACAGAGACAGAAAAATCAAAGCTAACCGCTCAGACATTTTGTTATTACAGAAGGCAAACAAAAATGTGCCCCCTTATTAATATGACTATCCCTACAGACTGTAATGTATCTTTTAAGATCTTCAAAAAGCTATCAAAATACAAGGATTTTGAAATAGAAATCTCAAAAATGTGGCACGTGCGAACATCAACAATCTCTGTTGTAGTCGGAGCCCTCGGATTGCTTGGAAAAGAATCCCGTAGACTAATTCCTGGATTCCTAGAAGCCCATGCCTTAAAGAAATACAAAATAATTGTTCACACAAGTACAGCCTACATCTTACGAAGGACTTTATATGTGTAAAATATGTATCTGTTTTTATTTTTTAATTGACCAGTGGAAAATATCATGATGCCATTTCTAACCATAGGTCTCTGGACGGGACCAGAAGAGAAATGCGTACACACCAGAAATCAAAGGAAATAATAATAATAATAATAATAATAATAATAATACACGCAACAGCATAACACTGGAAGCAAAGAAAATGCGTCAATATTATTTTCCTGAAACGTTTTAATTAGGCCAAATAAAAAGCCCAAATAAAATTTTAAATTGGTTTGATCTTGTAATGATAGAAGATATAATGATGAGTCATTTACATTCTAAAGTGATACAATGTATCTACCATTTTTTTTAAATATCTTTAACGATGTCACGAATATACTACATTCGCTGGAGTGAGCTTTAGTCCCCAAAGAGTTTTGAGGCAAGGAACCTCATTGAGGGTACAAACGTTCGCCATGACTGGAGTAAATTGAGTTCTATTACAATTTTCTTATTAGTTTTGTCTGCTATCGATCTATGATGTGCTCCGAAAAAATATTACATTGTAAAACAATTTCTTACTCTCAGACTACCAGGAAGTATCTTCTTTCGTTTACAATGTTGTATATTTACAAGACAAAAATGGATTACTGCTGCCATACCTGGGTAGGGGCTGCACCGTCCCCACTCACCTGTCTTGATAGATTTGAAAAGCCTCTACGCGGACTTGTTTGCAATTAATTATTTTCTACCCTACAAGCCCTTTTCTGGCAGGGGAAACGTCGCGAGCCTTTCGCTATTGTAGCGTTATTTCCATGTCATGTCTTGTGACGAACTACATTACTTAGTACCACCAACCCTGAACTTTACAACTGGAAGCCGCCATCACACGTACACAAGTGTGAATCCTTTTGAAATCTATTACTAATAAGTACGTTCCACACGGACAGCTTCTTCACAAGAACTACTTCTTTGTAGAACAGACTCCCGGCAGGATGTTCTCATTATCCTTATAATCTTGATTTATACAGGTCTAAGTTTAGTTGTTACTTTTCATAAGTGAACTTTCTTACGCCACATAGTAACCCTCTACCACGGGTGGCTCTTAGATCTCGTATTGGGTAGACATAGTATACAACTATGCTATGGTATATATTTACGAGAGATAGATGAGATAAAAATGATTTATTACTGCGATATCTGGACCAGAACTGTTCTATATACACTTCCCAAATCTGCTAAATCCCAAAGACTTTTTTCTGCGGAAAAGACATTTTCCACTTAATGTATCGTTACCAACGTTGGTAGAATATCGATATTCTGTCACTATTTCCATGGCAAATGTTCAGATCAGCTCTAGTCTTGGGTTCCCTCAGTTCATGCAATTTCCACAGAGTCAAATCATCCCCATTGCCCCTGTATTCCAAATATGAAAAGAAAGTTACTCCCAGAGATTGCTTTTCTCCAGGGACGAATACTTTTTGGAACAGGCTCTCGTTTGAATACTTCCCTGAACACTACAATTTTAACTCGGACCCTCCACAAAAATAAATAAATAAATAAAAAACGTTTAAAATGAATTTTTAATGATGAAAACTTCTATTGAAGCTTTTACTTTAGTTTTACTTTAGTTTTACTTTCAAGCTGAGAGATTAAATTTAATATTTCAAATAAACGAAAATACTAAGGTGTAGTCCAAAAATAATTTAAATTTAGTGGAAGGAAATTTTGGTTTTGAAATTTTTGAATTTTGCGCTATTTTTAGCAAATATTATAAAAATGTAAATCTATTTATCAAAAGATCTTCCAAAAATAAAATATACTTTTCTGAAACTTTATTTGAGAGATATTAGCTCATTTAAAATATAAAATATATTTAAAATATAATTAAACTAATTTGAAACAAATATTATTTTTTATGTTTAAAATTTCACATAAATGCATTTTTCAACACGATGGTAGCTTGTTTATTTATATTGAGCGCTTTTTAACCGAGACAGCATGATGACAGATTTTTATCTAATGTTGTTCTACGGATGCTTTAACCTTATAAAAAATTATTGAGGAATATAACACAAACACCTTTTGAGTACTCGATAATCTAAAAAAAAATAACAAAATATTCTCCGTAATCTAATGCTTTATTGAATTTTAGAGAAATTTGACTCTAAAATTGTTGCTCTTATTTTCTGGTAGTATCGTGTATGGCCCACCATATCTATAAAATTCGGCACGTTTTTGCATATAAAAAAAAAACAAAAAAAACAATTCAATTTTTTTTTTTTTAAATACTCGTAGATAGCGGCCCGGAATGAGGAATCGGAGAGCCGAGTTTGAATTCCGGTCGAATCCATTACATTCACTTCCGTGTTAATACCCTTGGGAAAAGGTATGAATCCTCTTCTTCTCTCCACCCCAGGTATGGGTAAATAGCAGAACAGACCGTGTTCTATAGCCTTGGGTGGCAACTGGTCTACCACAGAAAGAAATGCTAACCTACTGTGGGAAAGAAATGTGCCTCGTCAGTCATGTATCGAAAGATACATGATTGCCTACGCGTGTATCACGCATGGCACATAACTGTCAAGTTGTAATATGCTTTAAGATATATGATTAGTAAATATATTTTTCTGAATAACAATATTTCCTAAGAGTTAAACCATTGAAAAGGAATTTTAAAAGATTTTAAAATATTACAACTTATTCTTATTAAAATAAAAACAAAATGAAAACAAATTTTGTAAAAATTAATTTTCTATCGAAATTTTTTTTTTCTAAGGCAATATTGTCATTAATATATATTATTCACAAAAGCAATTAAAAGCTTCTCTAATTGAAGTCTTAGTTGTATTGCGTTTTTTACTTTTCGTTTCCGAGTAGATTTTTGGTAAGATGGGATCCGATTTTGCAAAAAATCGGTGAGTAAATTTCTTCAAAGAATTTTGCTTTTAACTAATATAATCACTAAAAATTAACACGAAAATGAGTGGTTGAAACGTATGTAAAAGAAAATTTACCGAAAATTTCTAAAAACACGGTTCTAAAATAATTTCATCCATTGGTGAATAAATCCTGAAAATTTCCTTAAATCCCGACATTTTTTTTATTTTTACAAGAATTTCCAATTTAATTTGTCTGCTACAGCAAAAAAGACAGTAAAATTTGCTATGATAATTTGTAGTACAATCGCAGATGCAAGAAAACCATATTTTTCATTAAAATTTCCAATGTTCTAAAAAGGAATAAAAAGTATAATTAAATATTTAAAAAATACTTTCATCTTTCCTCTTAATAATAACAAAGATTTTGACAATAAAACTATGTTTTCATTCCGTTTGAAACATGTTTTCATTACGATTTGCTGCATTTTAACGATTTCGTAGAGGTACCTAATTTTAACATTTTCCAGTCAAGATTCAACTGATATCAATCCTTCTTATCATAATAACCTTCAATTTCTTCTCTCTGTTCTTTCACTCATTCATTAAAACAAATTTAACAGTAACCCACTCTACCTTGGCTGGCTCTTGATTTTGTATTGGGAGCTTGGTCTAAAAAAACAACTGGTTTACACTATCTCTTCGGAATATTGTTCTCATCATTGTTGTTGTTAGGTCAACTTTTCGGTCGGAGATGACAGCGATTGAAACGTTAAGATAAAAACAACAAAGATCTGGATAATAATCCGAATATGAATAGTGCAAATAATGATGATTCTTCATCCCAGAAATTTAAACAGAAGCCACACGGTGTCTACTATTTTATTCGAAGCTGATAGTCTTCTGAATGGAATCTCGATTATAAGCTGCACTACTCACCGAGGGTAGCGGCAAGAGTTCGTACTACATTTGGTTCGTGAAATGTTCTAAATTCCAAAGCATTTTAATAACAAGGAGGAAGAAAATTCGTTAGAGAAAAAAAAAGACCGAATAACTGTGTGTGGGGTGGGGGACGATGCAACCGATAGAGAAAGAGATAGTTAAAAAGATGGAGTTGAAATATTTGAATAGGTAGGGTATAAGAAAAAAAACAGTTTCTATATAAGAAGGAAATCTGAAGAAAAAAAAACTATTATTACCTTAAGTGAAACACGCAATTTTCTTTTGATTATATGTCTTTTAACGTGATTTTTTTCAATTTGAAATTCCCTGGAATCAACTCGATTCTCTTGACAAGAATGAGACAAATAACTGAAAGGTTTTATTATTTCGTTTTTCTACCAACTCTTGTCAATCCTACTAACTTTTTAAATGTGTAAAATGGGAAAAAAATATATCTAAAGCATATATTTTTTCACATCACACACACACACACACACACACACACATATATATATAATGTGAAAAAAATTATATATATATATATATATATATATATACATGAGTAATACAAATATCAAATTTGTTATTTAGCTTTTGATATATTTTAGTAGAGTTTCGTAGGCTGACATTCCAGCAATCGGTCCGTTCAGGAGATACTATATATATATATATATATATATATATATATATATATATATATATATATATATATATATTTCCCAATGGAATAAATTATGACCATGGAATATTAGTGTTTAAGCCTTTTATTATATATATATATATATATATATATATATATATATATATATATATATATATATATATATAGCTACTATATACTAGTGTGTGTGTGTGTGTGTATTTATTTCACCCCAGCAACTCAACAAAGCTACTATGACGCAGATTGAGAAAGAAAACATTAAAAAGACAGAGAGGAGAGAGAACAAAAAACAAAATTAAGAAGAGAAATTTAACGAAAGGGAGATATATATATATATATAATATATATATATATATATATATATATATATATATATATATATATATATATATATATATATATATATATATATATATATATATATATATATATATATATATATATATATATATATATATATATGTATGTATATATATATATATATATATATACATATATATATATATATAGCTAGATAGGTAGATAAAATTGATATATAGATTGATAGGAAAACGTCAAAATTTTGAAAATAAGCTCACATGCAAAATACAACTTACAAAAAACATAGTAAAGTAACTTTTTATAGATCCGAAAAAAACAAAAAACAAAAAAAAAACAAACAAAAAGAGCAAAGAAGCGAGTCTTTACACATCAATTTAACTTTCTTTAGTTTAGTCAAGTAAAGGTTTTTAAAATTTTCCGAAGCTCAGCTAGCACGCGCATGCCACTAAAACCATATTCCTGACTAGAGAAGAACCGAATTGCACTAAAGAACGCACGGAACGCGACTTCAGTCTTTTGGAAACACATGAACCTGAAGTCGAAAAGACAAAATCTGTTTCATGCACGCTATATGGAAATGTCCATTACCTTTTTGGTCTATTCAAATAAAAACGTTTAATTTAAAGACGACACGCCTCCGACAGTAAGTAAATCGCCATTATTAGACATAACGTGATCAGGTTGATATAAATGTTCGCTGTAATATATTTTGCGTTATCTTAGAGAAATCTTAGAAGTGTATTACCCAGATCTGTTTGAATAGCACAATCAATCAACTCTATTAAATAGATTACAAGTGCGATGAGGAAAGTTAAAAATAATACGAAGAAAATGTTTACCACGTGAACTTAGAGAAAGAATGTTGGTTAGTTTTTATAATCCCTAAATATTGCTGTCACATCTGGTCTAGTGCTTCTTATATGTAACCTAAATATTCTTAAAAAATCCCAAATCTTATAATCTAAAAATATTTTCTGGCTTTAAATAATCTGCAAAGGGTTGATAAGCCGTAAAGAACGAATCAAACAATGAGTCAATCGTTGCGCCTTCTCTTACTAACGTTATCCTCTGACGTGGAAAAATTCTGTTGAATCAGTTAACAGGTCTGTTGCTAGGAAACTTGGTTGAATATATCCTGCTAAACAATTTTTCTAGACAGAGTCTATTTTACAGATTTATAAGTCTACCATTCATCCATGCTTTGAATATTGCTTCCACATATGGTTTGGTGTCCTTTCTATATATTCAGAGATTATGGCTAAAATCCAAATAAGAATCTGCAATGTTATCGGTCCTGACCTGATGTCTCGACTGCTGTCACTTGCCCATCACCGTAAGGTAGCTTCCCTTTGCCTTTTCTAAAAATACTTTTTTGCTAACTGTTCTGACAAATTTTCCTCTATCGTTATTTTACCGTTATCTTGCGCCACATTTTTGTATTATATTAAAATAAATATGTCTTCTATCGCACCTAGAATTTATGAATTTAAGCGCAGTACTAGATTGGCGGCGAGGTCCCATCATTCTACAGTTGAAATGGCTAGATGTAACGGTAAGATTTTTTTTTTTTTGCTAAAAGCTTCTTCTATTGCTCTTCTCGTTTGTGGAACTCCCTTCCGGCTTCTTGTTTTCCAGTTAACTTTGATCATCAAAAATTTAATTGCAATGCCAATCATTACCTTGTGTTCTTAATTCTTGTGTTTTTTTTTTTTTTTTTTTATTCTCTCTTCTTCATAGTATGATTTGCTCATGGTGTCTAGCATTCAGTAACCACCTTGAGTCTTAGTGGCTTTATTGCTTTGCTTGGTGTGAAATGATAAAAAAAAGTAAAAACAAAAACTTTATGATCGTTATCGATTTCATTAGTGCTGTTGTTTGGAATGTCATGATTTTTTACTCGGATTTTTTCGGGGTACTGTTTCCCTAACAATAACCCTAAGGTACAAAACTACTTGGTTTTTCAGTATTACTAAAAGTTTCTAATCTTCTTTATGTCATTCAATTTGCGTTTTACCGACATTTCTAATTTTTTTCCCTATATTCTTTCACTTTCATTGTTCGTTAAATTGGTTACTTACTGTTTCCGTTGCATCTCTTGCCTTCAATATACCCTAAAAGTGTTGGAATACTTCACACTAACTTCCCTCATTATATGTCCGAGAAATTTCACTTGTCTCCTTATGATTGCACACATATGTCTCCTTCAGTACCCATGGGCCTTACGATCACTAAATCCTAAAATGTTACTACACCCACCAGACATTGTACCTGTTTGCAACACACCCAATATGCACAACACATATTCCGTGTCTCTTTTGCTAACAACTATGCATTGTCTCTTCTTCATAACAGTATTCGTCAAGTTTTTTATATAAAGATATACAGGGTGAGTCAGCTAATTGTGAAAAAGTTTTAATTTAAGGTTTTCAATAGTTAACAGAAGCATTTGAACAGAATTTCGTTGAAATATTCTAACAACCATACACACAATTTCAGCCTATTCAGCATGATCACCAGTAGATCTGATAACGACCTCGATCTGAACTCTAAAACGATTGCATGGGTTTATCGCGGGTTCTTTATTTATTTTGGCCACGACCCTCCCGATAGACGCATTCAGCGAATGATTGGTATCGTTGGCATGTTTGTTGATCTCCCTCTCAACGAGAATCCAGATATAATAGTCCTTAAGCTTTAAATCCGGAAAGACAAGAGTCCAAATGTTAGGGATTACATTATTTTCATCCAGCAAAAGACCCAAGAGCCACTCAAGTTAGAGGCTTACTGTGTGGAATTAGCGTAGGAAAGAACAAGCGTTAGGTAGAGCTAAAAAGACTTTAAAAGGAACTGGACAGCCAATCCTAAAAAGGAAGAAAGGAATAAATCTCTACTCCTGTTCAAAAGAGCGGGATGGAGTTTGAACCGAACGACAAGCAAATCTATCTATACCTGTTGAGGAAAAACATGTAAATAAATAGTAAATAAAAGTTTGAAGTAGGATTTATAAGGAACCGGAAGTTCACTCCTAAACCGGAAACAAGGAATAAATCTCTACTATTAAAAAAAAAAAAAAAAAAAAAACGAGGAGGTCTGTGAACCGGACGATAGACGAATGTATCTACTCGTATTAGTGGAAGAGAAAAAAAATGAAATAAAGAGTTAGTGAATAAAATTACAAGAGTTCAAGCCCAGATGTTAGGAATATAGAACTGAAAAAGTCTTAAAAGTAACCCAAACCCCGATCCTAAACAGGGAAGAAGCAATGATCGTGAAGATGTTTCACGATCATTGTATTTCTTTGCTCTTGCCTGCTGTGCAAGAGGAAACTAAGTCTTTCTGGTACACGTACGGTTTCTGTTGTGGATTCCGAGATGAAATTCGGTCTCCAATGAATGACAAACGCAAGAATTAAATATAAGAAATTAAATATATTTACACAATAATACAATAGGTAATACTGTTAGTAAATCCAGGAAAGCGGTTAGTAGCAATAATATATATTAATATATATATATATATATATATATATATATATATATATATATATATATATATATATATATATAGTTTCAAGTAGTACTTCCTTAGAGTCTACGTGCTTGTAACTGTGACTTCTACAAGCGGTTACCTCACACTATTACTCTACCTCCAACTCAATTACAATCTCTGCTCAATCTCTCTGACTCTGGGTATTTAACAGCAGCAGTCCAAGTATACACTGGAAAGTCCACTTGTATGAAAAAGGGGAGGACCCCATAGCAGTTTCAATCAAAGGCCTGACAACGGTATCCAATATATCTATATAAGCGATGGCATGGACCCTAGGACATTGTGAGAAATGGGGTGGATGCATGACGGGGCTCACATTAGTCACGACCTCCAAGGCCATCATGGACAACGTGAAATTGCCGTGCATAACAGTGGGGACTTCAGTGGGTCTGGCACACAACGACCAGATATTCCATCTGTTCAATTTTTGATCTTGAACAAAGATCTCAAAAACAAAAACGAAAAAGACAGAGGCTAGAATCCACGGGTGTCTTTGTTAAACAAGTGAACAAGTGTTTCGATCAGATCGGGCGATTGACGTTCCATTTAAATTTTTGAAGAGATTTCCACAAGTGAGAAGTGCGAGAGAAGAAATTGTTAGAATAGAACTGAAGATGAGGACCAGAAAGTTCAAAGGTAAAATGATCAGACGGTTTGCGTAGCAAAGTCGAAAGCTGATCAGAACAATTACCATAAAAGTATTTATAGAAAAGATACAAGCTGCTTTTATGTTTTTCGTTTTTTAATCATTTCTACAGATATGCGATAGAAAAACGGGTGAGCGGAGAATTTACGGTTACATGTAGCCATTTTATTTGTAAAAGTATTTGTAGAAAGGGCAGAGGGAAGCTACGCTACGGCGGTGGGAAAGTGAATGAAACCGAGATGCCAGGTCATGAACAATAACATTTCAGATACATTTTTTTTTAATTTGATAAAATTTTTTTAAGTGTATATATCAGGAGCAGATATGCCAGCAATATTCGAAGCAAGGACGAATTAAGCTTCGATAAATGCTCTTTCTTTTTACAGGGTCACTCGCGAGTGGGGGCACTCGTGGTAGAGGTTTACATTAAGAGGCAGTTTATACGGATAGGTGGGAAAGATAACGGTTAGTCCTCGACTTGAACAGTTTAAGATTGTAGTGACCGGGGAAGCATCCACTTGTTTTCACACGGCAATATTTCGCGGGGAGAAGCCGATAAAATACGGAAGGAATTTGGGTGGTTTGTAATTGGCATGGCGAGTCCTTGCCGTGAAGGTTAGAACTAGCGAAACCAAGGAATGTACTTCGTCCGAGCACTTTCCGTGGAAGTAAACATAGAGAAGCGAGTGGCTTACCATACACCGACTGTGTGTGTGTGAGAGAGAGAGAGAGAGAGGGAGAGAGAGAGAGAGAGAGGGAGAGAGAGAGAGAGAGACAGACTGACAGAGAGAGAGAGAGGTTGGCGGGCTTATAGACGTAACAGGCTTTTACTTTTTTAATCCTTTTGCATCAAGCAATATGATAATGCCGCTAGAGAGCAAGGGTTTACAGGAAGTGGAAGAAAACGAGAAGTCTTTAGAGCGGAGAAAGGACAATAAAAGAGTTCAAGGAGGCAAAAGATTGCTATTGACGTTGCAGCTAATTTCTTTAAGATTTAAAGTGACAGCGAAGCAAGAAGCCGGAAGAGACTTCCACAGGTAAAAAGTGCGAGAAAAACTGTTAAAATAGAATGTACTGTCATATCTAGCTAATTCACTAATAAAACGATGATACATATTTATCAATCTAATACTATGCTTAAGTCCATGCGGTTGAGGTAGCAAGAAGTAGATGACATTAGAATAACTACCATGAAATTATTTATAGAAAAGACAGACTGTCGAAACATTACAGCGCTGGGTAAGTCACTGAAGTCGAGATATCACTTCAGGGCCAATAATATGACAGACCCTTATTTGAATGCTATCAAGAATCTCGAGATACAATAGCGGGAACATCATACTAAATACGGCAGTGGTGTTTATTACACGGACGAATAGTAGTTTTATAAATGTGAAAGATAGATTCTTTCCGCCCTGTTTTGCGCCATCCATCCACAGAATCCTCGTAAGACAGGTGACCCCGCTACCTTTCACATTTGCCGTCGAAATACCCCCCTCCGTGAGGAGTAAGTTTTTCAAGCACTCCTTCACCTATTTACGTCCAAGAATTTTCAGTTGTTTCTGTCTGTTTCTGAGTATAAATATACGCTTTACGACTTCCTCGTCGTTGCTTATTCGTTCCGTCCATGGAATTCTCAGTAGCCTTCTGCAGAGCCACATTTCTGTTCCTACCAACTTATTGTTTCTCTGTATGTCCAGCCTTCATTGCAGTACAAGAGGATTGATATCACATCGCAATTCAACACTCTTTCCTTTGTTTCTAACGAATTTGTTTATACTTGTTTTAGCTTTTGTATGCATCCGTCTTTATTTTATATAAAAAAAAACATTCATGTTAATCACAATCAAAGGGCAATCACATCAGAGATACAACCATCGATCACAGTCCAATAAATGATTAACAAATGAATGTGGCTAAAACTAGAGACTCTTAATGAGGGACGAAAACAAACTTTTTTCGTTTTCATATTTTCGCACTTTTTAAAAGTCTTACTACCAGATAACGGTGAACCACAGATTCCCATACAATCACTGAAGTTAAGCAATGGCAAGCCAACTCAATACCTAAATGGGTAACTGCTTGAGAATACCAGATACTTTAAGGTTGGAAGTTCAGGTAGTGAAATGGATAATAGTTCTAAATTGTTGAATGGAGAGCTAATTTATAATTTCCATTGTATTCATTATATTCTCTCATGCGTAAATACCCTTGGGAAAGGCATAAACCCACCTCCGAATTCAACACAAAAGAAAATTATCATGAACTTTATTTTAACATTTTATTAACCGTTTTTCTGTTAGCTGTGGCGTCAGAATCATTTGTTCTCTTGGTTCCTTTCAGTTAGGAACAGTTTGGGTTCCTTTTGCAATTTAGTAGGGAATTTCTTTTGTAATTGAAGAATTTTCTGTACTCTAAATAGATAAACGGCAAATTCTGTCTGTCCAACTGTGTGTTTGAAACCCCTTTAACTCGGGCCACACTTGCTCTACAGTGACATTTTAACCTTTTTGGAATCCAGGGATTGAAAATCTGCCATTCCTCTGGTGCATGAACATTCAGCTTTGAGATTTGTGTCCGGATAAAAGGAACTGTTAAAAATTCAAATTTTAAAATAATTGAACAAAATTAGTGATTTTAAAAGCTTTACATCTATACTGAGTTTAAAGTAACGCAAAAACTTTGTAAATTTAAAAAAAAATGTTTTACATTCAGTTTAAAATATCTCCGAAACTTTGTGAATTGAGGAAATCAATTTTATTTCTTTAAAATGCCAAGGAATCAGAGTTAAGGTGAGAGGTTTCGTAGCGTGAGGTTTTGAAGTTCCGCAGTGTTTGCGATTTGATGAACTCATTTTTCAGTATGAATTGAAATTTTGGTCAAACGTGCCTTTCGTAGAAGTTAATTTAAAAATCCATTACACTGATGGAGTATTATGCTTTTTCCCTTCTTTGAATCCCAAACGATTTTTTGACAATTTCTACTTTGTATTCGAGTCATTAAGAACAGTACTGGTTCGAATCAAATTTTTGGTTCACTAAAATGAAATTATAATAGACATCCAAATTATATTAACAGCGGATACATTACCTGCGTGAAAACCTACCTTAGTGCGTCTTGAGTTAATTCTTTTTACTTGTCGCACGTTGTATTGAGTTCCACGTTGTTATAAAATAGCAAGTAGAATCGCCATGTAATATTACCATAGCACAGATATTTATTGTTGGTAATGCTACTATAAAATTGTATTAGTCATTATACTATAATTACTAATTGTTGATATTTTTATATAAATAATTATTGCTGGTAATTTTACTAGAAAAAAGTAATTTTATACTTTCATAGTATTTTCTGTCTGGGGCATAACTGTTTGCCCATAACTAGGCCCCACCCGTCCTACTAACCTGGGGCCAGGTTCGAATCAAAGCACGACAGCAATTAAGAGGTGCCTCTCGCGATCAGAGGCCTTTGCTACCGGATACTGATTGTCATGAAAATTAAACAAACCTAATGTAATTTAACGGGAAATAAATAAAACGAACTTTTCTCGTTGTTATCACTTTTATTTTGAGAAGAATGGAACACCGGCTTAAAATATATAAAACTTTAGATTTATATAAAAAGAACCCTGATATCTATAATGACTTATTTTGAAATTAATTCTTTCAGTATTTATGAAAATAATGGTGTTGGGTTAATGTGCAACTGATCCCAGAGTGACTTGTAAAAGGTATCACAAATTTGTTAAACCAGAAATTATGAAAATAAAATATCTAAGAACTACTAAAACTACTAATGATAATGTTAACACAAATACTACTACTGCTACTAATAGTACTACTACTAGTAATAATAATATGAAGAAGAAGAAGAAGAAGAAGAAGAAGAAGAAGAAGAAGAAGAAGAAGAAGGGAATAAGAAAAAGGTTATGAAGAAGAAACAAAAGAAGAAAAAAGGTAAGAAAAGAAGAAAGAAGGGAAATAAAAGTGGAGGAAGAGAAAGTAATAAAAAGACGAAAGAGAAAGAAGAGGAAAAGGAATCAAAGCCCAAAGAAAAGAAGAAGAAAAGAAGAAGAAAAGAAGCGGAAACCAGGCGATTAAAAGAAAAAAAAGAAGTGGTTGATGGAGAAGGAGAATGAACAGTAGAAGTAAAAAAACAAGAAAGGAAAAAATGGAGGAAGATGTAGAGGTGAACTAAATAAAGAAGAAGAAGAAGAAGAAGAAGAAGAAGAAGAAGAAGAAGAAGAAGAAGAAGAAGGACAACGTCACCAATGCCATTAAGGAGCAGGATAGCATTAATAAAAAGAAACAGACAATTTCCAGAAGCAAAAAAAAAAAAAGGTTTCACGGCAAATCACCCAAAATGATAATAGAATAAAAGTGACTGTTTTACGTGTAAAGTACTAAATCTTATGTCTAAATCTTTTGACCGGACAATCCATTAAGAGGTTCGAAGATTTTCTCCCCCAAAACCCAAGATTTCTTTCATTTATTGCCAGTATTAGCCCAAAACTTAAAGATTCTGTTTTTTAGCTTCCTGACAAAAATGTCCATTATTATGGTTATTGTCGCAATTCCATTATTTCGAAAACATACGAGTAGTTTTTTTAGGCATACACCCACAGCTCTCTCTCTTCTCTCTCTCTCTCTCTCTCTCTCTCTCTCTCTCTCTCATACATACATACATACATATATATATATATATATATATATATATATATATATATATATATATATATATATATATATATATATATGTGTGTGTGTGGATACATATATTATTTGAAGGATGCGTACATAAAAGAGAAGCAATGTATTCACAAGAGTATAAAATATATAGAAAGAAAACTGTACAAAATAACGTCTAACTATGTATCTCTAGGATGGAAAGGAGAAATAACCGCAACATTTGACAGATACGTACCTACACACACGCGCACACACACACAGAAGGACAGAGAGAGAGAGAGAGAGAGCGAGAGAGAGAGAGGGAGAGTGAGAGAGAGAGAGAGAATTTAACCCTCAACACAGTAATAGTACCAATTAACGCATAAATTAATTACGTCAGTATAACGAAAAATACAAAACCCGCTATCAATCGCAGAACCCTTCTGAAGAGTCGACCGAACAACGAGGAAAACTTTTGTTTGTTGAATATGACATCTATCAAATAAGTGACAAATTTTATTTTATTTGTATTCATCCAATATATATATATATATATATATATATATATATATATATATATATATATATATATATATATATGTGTGTGTGTGTGTGTGTGTGTGTGTGTGCGCGTGTGTGTATTTTCAGATGTTGTGCATTTGCAGGAAAGAAAATTAACAAAAAAAGCACAAGAGGAAAACTATAATTAGTCTTAGCCGACGCCTTTGGGGATCTGATGGAATTTATGAAGGCAAATGTCATGGTCTTATTTTCTTTTGCACAAAGTATCTATAAACAAAAGCGTAATGTTGTTAGTTACTGAAAAAATTAAAAGATGAATCTCTATGGGCGTCTTTTATATTTTAAATAAGTAAAACATTTCGTTTCTTTTATTTTGTAACTAGTAATTATACAGAAGAGCAAAAGTATTGTTGGTTTTTCAAAATGTTTACTACAAAATGACAGAATTTTAACAAAAAAGGGGGCTACGATTATATTGCGATATAGACGGATGTCAATTATACTACAACACACACACACAAACACACACACGCACACACTCACACACACACACACACACACACACACACACATATATATATATATATATATATATATATATATATATATATATATATATATATAAACATTCGACATTCATGATTTTGTTATCTCCCCCAAGAAGCATTACTCATCTGACTGCAGTAAACTCAGCATTCTTCACTTCATTAGTAAAATAAATTTAACTTTCCGATGAACGCAGCAATTTTGTCATTAAAAATAATGAACACTGTTATAATTGTTTTGAAAAAAAAACAAAAAAAAAAAAAAAAAACAACAAACTGATGATGACATTGGGCTAATGTTAAACATGGTAATTTTCCCTCTTCCATTAATAAAAACACCGAAAAGCTTGTCCGTGGATATGAAAGGATACAATTGAAATTAAGTAGACAAAACATGTTTGAATTCTTCAAGGAAACATGATATATATATATATATATATATATATATATATATATATATATATATATATATATATATATAAGTCAACACAGAAGCGACAGACTGTTTCATGATTGCATCTAGCATAAAACAATATGTAGATTCTGAGTCTTGACTTCAATGTTCACTTTTATATTTATATACTCTCTATCCCTTATATTGCACACGTTATTCCATAAATATATCAGACCTTAAAACTATATTTCTTCATATATATATATATATATATATATATATGTGTGTGTGTGTGTGTGTGTGTGTGTGTGTGTATCGGTCTATATATATATATAAATATATATATATATATAATACAATATATAACAATTTTAAATATATATATATATATATATATATATATATGTAGTTAAAATTGTTATATATATATATATATATATATATATATATATATATATATATATATATATATATATGAAGAAATATAGTGTAACGGTGTGTTATATTTATGGAATAAAATGCTCAATCGAGATCTACCTCTCCATTTCTAAAAAAAACTATTAGAAAATAGCCTAGATTTTGGTAAAAATTATAATAAAATTCCCGACGAAGAAATCAAAATTATAATGGCTTACAGTCTATACTAGTATTTAATGACATACCTTGGGTTAAAGAAAACAATGAAAACTTCGATGTTCACACGGCAGCATATGATTCAGCACAAATAGAGAATTTAGTATGAATTTACATTTTAGATAATCTAAATAGATTCTTTGACCTCCAAAATGTAGCGTTGTACAGAGATGATGGACTCATTGTTATACTTAATGCCAATAGTCCTCTAACCTCCTAACTACAGAAAAACCTCATTAAGGTCTTCAAATGTCTGGGATTTAAATTTAACATATACTCCAACTTAAAAAAAAATCTTTAATTTCCTAGATGTTACGTTTAATCTCTATAGCACCTTCAAACACTTCCAAAAGAAAACCAAACCCCCATATACACAAACGTCAACTGGTACCACTCCAAAGCAGTTATATACCAAATTCCCAGTACAGTCAACGCCAGAATAAACAAAATGTCTTCTAGCTGCAAAATATTTAATGAAAGCTAAATATCATCAAACCCTCATGAAGAGTTTATTCCAAGAAACATTAAATTATCTAAAAAAAACAAAAACAAAAAAAAAACACTGACAATACGTACAATAAATCCAAGAATAAATAAAGGAAGGTCATAGGGTTCAACCCTCTATTCTGCAAATTATCCAACATTAATATGGGTAAGTACTTTTTAAATTTAATCGATAAACACTTTAGTAAAATCTATACACTGAATTTTTTTTTTAATAAAATGAACTTGAAAATTAGTTACTCATGCGTGAACAATGTTGAGAAAATTATAAATTCACATAATAATATTATTATTAGAGAATTTAATGCTAATAAGTTACAAAAAAAAATAGTTCTACCTGTAATTGCGGGGTAAAAACTGAATGCCCTGTGGGAGGATTATGTATGATAGAAAACGTGGGGTACGAATTCACGATCTTCGCCAAAGAGAATACGAACCAAAAAATATTTATATTGAAATAGCTGCTGGGATTGGAAGCAATGCTGGTATAACCATCGACTTTCCTTCACTAATGAATCCCTTAAACACCAAATAGCACTGTCTAAATGCTATTGACATCTGGTGGTAAACGGCTTCACCTCACAGGTGAAATGGAAAATTATCTCTAGAGCTCGAACTCCTAGAAACTTTACAGAGAGATGTGACCTCTGCATTAAAGAGAAAATCTTAATAATCAAATATAATGAACCTGAGGAATGAGTAAATCACCGCAATGAAATTAGCTTTAAGTGGGGGCACAGGCATCGTCTCAAAATAACAGACTTCATCTAATATTTGGGAGGCCTTCCCATGGAAAATCCGGAAGTTTAAATTGTCTAAACTTGAAATAACACCTGGTTTCTCTCTATATAGGTTTCATTGCTTATATGTGTAGAGATATATGTATATGGGCATATGTGTGCTGATATGTGTTCATATAATTGTGTTGACATTTGTAGGTGATTATATGGTATTTATAAGTATGCACATATGTGTGTATATGTGTATAAAGTCCTTTATATATGGTAGTATTTACTTGCTTGTATTTGGATGTGTGGATACATACATACACACACATATTTATATATATACGTGTGTTTGTGTATATATGTGTGTATATATGTATATGTGTGTATGTGTGTATTTGTGTATATGTATATATATATATATATATATATATATATATATATATATATATATATATATATATATATATATATATATATATATATATATATATATGTATATATATATATATATGTGTGAATATATGATATGAATATAGATGTGTGTGTATAGGTATTTTATATGTGTGTGTATTTATATGTACATATATGCAAATAAATGGGTTATAACTGATCTAATATTACTGTTTAATCATTTCATCTACCGTTATCCATCTCATTGGTATTACTATTATTATAAACGTATATCTAACCTGAATTTAAAAACATTTTTTATGTCTGGAAATGTGATGTGGGAAACAAGAAAAAAAGCACCTTCCTGGGGAAATAAAATATAATTAATGGACCCTTAACTCTAAATTTTTAGGCATTTAAAACAACATGCCTGATCGCATACACAATTCCGTAAAACCCTTGTTGAAAAAACAATTATACTTAAACATGAAAACAATAAACAAAAACTAAAAACTAGAAATCTCCACAGATATTCTTAAATGTCTATAATTGGTAACACAAGGCATTGGTTTATACCAATGGCTTCCCATACTTAATACTTCTCGAATTCACTCTCGCGTGGTCATGTGTGACGTCATGAGCTGCGATGTGATTTTTGCTTCCAGCGTCTTGTATTTACGTGTTTATTACTGCTTGGAAATCATCCATGTAAATAGAAACATACTATCATCACACCCTTGTCCGTGTATTGCTTAATATATTGTACTGTAATCGTCATCTTTGATAATGGCTTATGTAAGCCGAAAGCTTAGATTGGATTAAAAATATGTATATAAATATACTTGTCTATATATTTATATATATATATATATATATATATATATATATATATATATATATATATATAGGTTGATATATATATATTAGTATATATATATATATATATATATATATATATATATATATATATTAATTATATATATATATATATATGTGTGTGTGTGTGTGTAGAGAGAGAGTCAATATATATCAGTTATTATATATATATATATATATATATATATATATATATATATATATATATATATAATATGGAGACATAGAAATCAACTCTGCCCGGTGACAGTTAGTTGCCCGTCTCTATGCGATCTCCAGATGAAGTTACACGTCTATATTAAATAGTTCTACATATAGTCCATTGAAGACAAAAGGAAAACTTATCTTAGCCTATGTCTGGTGGTTGAGTGGGTTTCAGTCACCGACCACTCAGGTTTTTGTATTCAGAGTAGGCCTTCTCCTAGACTAGTTGCCACCCAAGGCTATAGGACTCAGTCTGCTTTTCTATCTAGCAATAGTTACTGACGTTACTAGTATGTAAATTCACTAATAGTGGTAGTAGTAGTAATATTATTGTCATTGTTATTATTATTATTGGAGAGCTAACATCCTGATGTCTCAATTGTGTTCAAGAGCTGCCATGAATGGATCTTGATAGACATAGACTTACCTTGGCTTAAAGAATTCGAGTACGATGACAAGGCAGTGCAAATGAGCTCAAAATGCCTCCTTTGTGGTTGGCGCTTTTTTCCCGCAGTAAATTGCTGTTTCTTCCTGCTATATACTGGTTGCCAACCAAGGCTATAGAACCCATTCTGTCCTGCTATTTACCTGTAGCTTCTGACTTTACTGGTATTTAAATTCAGAAATAGTTGTATTATTATTATTATTATTATTATTATTATTATTTTATTATTATTATTATTATTTTTATTTTTTAGAGAGCAAACATCCTGGTATCAACAGGATATTTCAAAAGCAGCCGTGAATAGGCCCTCATAGACGTAGCGGCACCTCGGCTTAAAGACTTCGTGAATGTGGAGGCAGCAAAAATACAGAGGAACCATGACTTAGCAGGGCAAATAAGCACAAAATTTTCCTATTGTGGTAGGTGCTTTCAGAACTATATACAAGAATCTTTCTTCTTCTTTTTATACTTTAGGGACACTTAACATCATTTGGCATGCGCAGGTGGCAGCGTTGCTAGACGGGATTGGGTAACTCATGTGCTGTGGTAACCGAGGTGTGTCTCTAATTTGTGGGTAGAAGCTAAGTTATGACTTTCATCGTCCGCTCGAAACATTAAAGTGCCGCAGCCCTCTTTTATCAAACAAAAATTATAATAATCCAGTGGACATTATTGCTGACTGTTTTGGATACTGGAATACTGAGTAGGCTTGCTGTCACTTTATCGACGATGATTTTATCAATTTTACTGATGTGAAACTTATGAATAGCGAATCGTTTGTAGCGACGGCCACAAACAAAGGTATAAAATTCAACAATAACCAATCAAGAGAGAAGAAAGCGATAAAAATCTGCCTCGTCAGTCATGTATTGAAAGATACATGATCGCCTAAGCTTGTATCACGCATCGGACATAACTGATGACAGATTATTTAGGATGTTTCTGTAATCGTATTGCTCAGAGCAATCGTTATAGTTTTGCATCTGGCGAAATGAACTGTTCTTTCTCCAGCAAGTATAACGTGTACCGATAATGCCCGCGGACATTAAATGATCTCTGACAATGATCCTCATAGATGTGCCGGGATTTGCATCGATATTCTGCATATCCTGTACGAATTCTTTTGCTGATTGAACGATTCGTTATCTTCGACTTATCCACCCTTTGTTGTAGAAGTCTTACTAATTAACCCATAGTTGGGGGAAGAAGTGGATGCCTATCTTTCAGAAGGGCATTTGCGCGTAAGTAAATATTACGAACCTAACAGGAATTGGAACTCTGCTCTCCGATTAAGAATTCCGAAACATTACTCGCATATCTAAGCTTACAACACCTAGTCACCCATCTAGGTACTAACCAGGTTCCATGTTGCTTAACATCGGGGATTGTACGAAAACTGGTGATTCAATTTGATGTGGACGAAAGTCTATGATATTGGTCTCTAACAAATGCAGAAATTGGAATATTTTGGTAATGGCATATCTTAATAAAAGCAAATGTCTACAACGGTTGCTGGAACAAAATCCGCCACCCTCTTCATCTCTTCACCCACTGGCTCAACAAACGGCTATTACATCACCCTTAAATACATGCTGATAGCAAATAACATCTGTTAAATATGGCGAAACGTTGTACGAACCTGGACGTAAATTTACTTTGAATGATCTAACACTTTTAAATATTTTCATCATGGTGAATTGTTTTCTAAAACACTTGATCAGTAGAAAAAGAAATAAATAAAAACAAAACAAAAAACAAAACAAAACAAAAAACAAACAAATGAACCAAAATAGGAAAGCGGAATTTAGACTATCACCTGTAATGATTGTCAGAAAGAATATACTGATGAAAGCTCAAAAAGTTTACATAAATCTACAATTTCCAATTCCGAACTGTTATACATAAAAATACCGGCACATCCAAGCTTACAGCTGCTGTTATTATTACCCATCCATATAGATTCTGACTAGTCTCGACGTTGCTTAACTTCGGAGATCGGATAAGAATCGGTGTTTTAACGTGATATGGCCATAATTCTTGATAAAAAGATATTGATGATAATGATACAACAACAACAAAAACAATAATAATATTAATAGAAGCTGTAACAAATTTATGAGACTTTACAATACAAGTAGACAGAACAAAGAAACCTAATCGCCTAGATGTAGTGATCAGAGACCACAAAAACAATGTGGTCTTTACTATTGACGTGCCAGTCTTTGCAGATTGTAATGTGTCTTTGAAGATTTTCAACAAACTATTAATAGTAGAAGGATCTTGAAATCGAAATCTCAAAAATGTGTCACGTGAGAACATCAACAATTCCAGTTGTAGTTGGAGTTCCCGGATTGATTGGAAAACATTTCAATTGATTCATTGAAGGAATTCTTGATAGTCCATGCCTTAAAGAAATACAAATAATTGTTTTCACAAGTAGAGCTCACACCTTACGAAGGGCTTTATCCATTTAAAATGTGTGTGATTTTTTTTTACAGAAATGATCAGTGAAAAATATTATAAAGAAATTCCTGACCTTAGGTCTCTGGCCAGAAAGAAATGTGTATACAACAGAAATGAAATGAAATAATAATAATAATAATATAAAGACCACAAAAATAGAATGTACTTGCTTATTGACTTACCAGTCCCTGCAGATTGTAATGTATCTTTGAAGATCTTATAAAAAACTATAAAAATACAATCTCAAAAATATGACACATGAGGACATCAATAATTTCAGTTGTAGTTGGAGTCCTTGAATTGATTGGAAAATATTCCGATAGATTCATTGAAGGAATTCCTGATGGTCCATGCCTTAAAGAAATACGAAACATTGTATTTACAAGTACAGGTTACAACTTTGTCTGTGTAAAATGTGTGTGATCATTGGGTTTTTTTGTTGTTTTTTTTTTGTTTTTTTACAAAAAATGGTCAGTGGAAACACCATGAATCCATTTCTGATTCCAGTAGACTTATTGAAAGGATTCCTGGAAGTCCATGCCTTAAAGATATACAAAAAATTGTTCTCGCGAATACAGTCCACACCTTACGAAGGGCTTTATTTATTTATTTTTTTTAATTGGTCAGTGGAAAATGCCATTTCTAACCTTGGGTCTCTTGGCGGTCCCTGTCCCACACCAGAAATAAAAACGAAAATGTATACAATAATAAGAAATAAAAAACAAAATAATAATAATAATAATAATAATAATAATAATAATAATAATAATGAAAATAGAAATAATAATAATAATGAAAAATAATAATAATAATAATAATAAAATAAAAATGGAAAAACATAATAAAATAATAAATAAAGATATATATATTATATCCACACAGACAGAAAATAATTATTATTGTAAAAACCAGAAAGAAAAAACTTGCCGTCTAATTGATATGGTCCGTTTGTAATAAACAAACCAATTTGAAAACTATCAAAAATAAAAAATTGAATGTACCATTTGTTAAAAATTAAGGAGAACTTTGTCTATATGAAAAAAAAAAAAAAAAAAAATTAACATGAAATTATGAACAACACACACGATTTTTAGAAAATTCCATAGCAGAAATCGAATGATGATAATAATAATGATAATAATAATAATAAATCTAAAAATTAAATTAATAAAAACGATGTTTTGTTGCTGAAACTTTTATGACAATTTCTATATTTTCCATTTAATGTTTTTATGTAAAAAAAAAATGTTTTTTTTTTGTGACCACCATAAATGTATTGCTTTAAAACCTCGAAATCTTTTCTTTTTCAAACGAAAGTAAAAAAACAGGTCAAAGAAGAATGAAGACCTTAGATTTCCCACCCACTTAACTACATCAGATAGATTTGTTTTGGCAAGACAAGTATATTTGTAGATGGGCATTTCATTTGTTTTTCTTCTCGCGTGGAAGACATTACGATTTAATGTCCACCCATCCCAACCAAGCACCGAGAAGCCGGTCAAAATGAAGTGCACATATTTATGTAAGTTGAACTACAGAACTTAACAGTGTACAAATGCGAGGGGATTGATAAGAAGCTGATAAGAAGTCCAGCTTTCCGTCCTATTTTTTTTCTCTATCTCTTAACACGCCTCATCTTAAAACTGCATTTAACTCAGGGCACATCAACTTCCAAAGTCATTTTTATCAGGTTTCTTATCTATATATCTCAATAAGTTCATATCTATCTATCTCAATAAGTTCATACCTATTTGTCTATATATCTATCTTAATAAGTTCATATCTATCTATCTATCTATCTATCTATCTATCTATCTATCTATATATATATATATATATATATATATATATGTGTGTGTGTGTGTGTGTGTGTCAGTAATTTCATATCTATCTATCTATCTAACTATTTATCTCAGTAATTTCCTATCTATCTATCTATCTATCTATCTATCTATCTATCTATCTATCTCTATCTATGTGTGTGTGTGTGTGTGTGTCAGTAATTTCATATCTTTCTGTGGTTGGTCATTATGTCATTTTTCTCTACCACTGTTCAACCGGTGGCTGGTCATTATGTCATTTTTCTCGACCACTGTTCAACCGGTGGCTGGTCATTATGTCATTTTTCTCGACCACTGTTCAACCGGTGGCTGGTCGTTATGTCATTTTTCTCGACTACTGTCCCACCGGTGGCTGGTCGTTATGTCATTTTTCTCGACCACTGTTCAACCGGTGGCTGGTCATTATGTCATTTTTCTCTACCACCGGTGAAGCTGTGGTCAGGGCTCAAAGTGAGATGTTGATATGCAGAATAAACCAAACCAAACAGTTTTAGCATCTTTATTGCTATATTCACGGCGCTTTTACCCAAGGGCCCAGTAGATAAAAGCGTTGCTTGATGTAATCCGAGAATTGACTTGACCCAAAGAATTGTGAGTTCAATACCTGGCCACAGCAGGACTGAACAAAACCTGTCAGAGTTGAGTTACTAAATTGGAACTAATTGAAACTGAGATGTCTAAAAAGACATGAAATTAGAACAATATAAACCTGGACTAAATAAAGGGTAAGGTTCGAAATCTTAACGTATATCACCTGAAGAAGGCCGGAGCATACAACGGACGAAATGCTGCGCATATGACAATAAAGATAAGGACAACAGTTCGAACGCTGTAAATGATTATTTATTATTGTCATTCAAAATGTAATAAGTCACAAAATAAATAGTAAATTATTTGAGACGTAAATCAGATGTGCGGCCAAAATTGTATTCACCCCCGGGCGCTAAGAACATTTCTTACGTCACTTCTTACGTCACTGACTGTCAAAGATAATGAAGGATAATGGATTTCATAAACATAAGGAAATAATATTTTTGCTTATTAGAATTGTTGATTTGGGGATTCGTTTTGTAATTAGTGCCTATTTCTTCATTTATTTATCAGTTTTGTTTATTGGATGTGACCCCAGATACTTTGGACAACAGGTCATTTTCTAACTGATTTTAAACCTGCAAGTATGGGCAAGTGATCGAAAAGTGTTTCTATCAATAAACAGGCTTTAGGATGCCATTTAAAGTGACGTCGCTTAAATTTAAAGGAAGAAAATAGATGTTAAATGATGAGAAGAAAAAATGCTAAAGCATATATATATTCTTCTTTACGGATCTAATCGCCACACGAGCTGCTACTCAAAAGAGACAGAGGGAAGAGAGAAAGAGAAAAATAGAGGATAGAGGAATAGACTAGAAAGAAAGCAAGAAAGAAAGAAAGAAAGAAAGAAAGAAAGAAAGAAAAGGAAAACATCTGGAACATGTCAATTGATAAGTATGAATGAAAAAAAAAAAATAAATAAATAAATAAATAAATAAATAAATAAAGAAAGAAAGAAAGAAAGAAAGAAAGAAAGAAAGAAAGGAAGAATTGCTGAAACCGAAAGGAAGGATAATAAATGATTTTAAAGTCATGAGAAAAGGAAAGGAAAACAAAAAAAAGAGAAAGAAAAGTGAGGCAAAAAAAGAAAAATGAGGGAGAAAACAAATAAATAAAGAAACAAAGAGAAAAACAACAAAAGAAAGAAAGAAAGAAAGAAAGAAAGAAAGAAAGAAAGAAAAGAAAAGAGAAAGATAGACAGTCAAGGAGACAAACAGACAGAAGAAAAAAAAATCAACGAAAGAAAAAAAGAATGAAAGAAAGACAGACAGAAGGAGAAAAACAACCATAGATAGATAGATAGATAGATAGATAGATAGATAGATAGATAGATAGACAGAAAATTGAAAACATTCAAAGAAAGAAAAAAAGAAAGAAGGAAAAAAAGAGAGATAGAAAAATAAGAGAAAAACAACGAAAGAAAGAAAATGAAAGCAACTGGAAGAAGTCAACTGATGCATATGAAAAAAAGAAATCATGAATGAAAGAAAGAAAATAAAGAATAAAAGAAAGAATTAATGAAACCGAAAGGAATCATAGTAAATGATTTTAAAATCGTAAGAGAAAAGGAAAATACAAGAGGTAGAAAGAAACGATTATCTAAAGAAAGAAAGAAAGAAAGAAAGAAAGAAAGAAAGAAAGAAAAAGCAAACAGGCAGAAAGAGAAAAACAGCCAAAGAAAAAACCAAGCAAATAAACGAAGAATAAAAAAAAGAATAAAAACGAAGAATAAAAAAAGCAAATAAACGAAGAATCAAAAATAGAAAGAAGCAAAAAAAATAAATAAAAATAAAAAAAATACAAAGAAAAAATAAACAGTGAATGGTAGTAAAGAAAGAAAGAAAGAAAGAAAGAAAAAGAAAGAAAGAAAGAGAAATAAAATAATAGGGAACGAAAGAAATAAAGATGAAAGATATCTGAGCGAAGTTAATTAGGAATGAAAGAAAGAATGAAAGAAAAGAAACAGAAGAAAAAAAAAAGGGAAAAAAGGGAAGTTCAAGTAACAAAGAAAAAAAAAGGAAAGGAAGTAAATAACAAGAGAAAAAAAAAGAAGGAAAGAAATAGAGAAATCATGTAAAGAATAGATTGAAAGATAGAGATAGGGAAAAAGAAATGGAATCGGAAAAGAAGAAGAGCAGGAAATTACCAAGCTGCCCAACTCACTGGCGAGCAAGTTCAATCAGAGAGAGGGTTTTTAATAAAACCGAAATGATTACGAAGTCTATTCTGGGATTTTCAATGCTTCATTCTTTTGCTCACCTTACTTTATTTTTTTTTTAATCCATTAAGTCTATTTGATCTGCGTTAAAGACTACCTGTTTGGGTCAATCGCCGTCAGAATTGTTCTCTAATTTAATATATATATATATATATATATATAAAACAACAGAATTTATACGACATACAATACAAATAGAACGCATCTCAGACAGTCACTATTACGTTAGCCTGAGAATAAAACACTGATTTCATTTTGCCCAAAAAGAAAGAACAAAATACAAATAGGTAAGAAAAACAAATAAAAAAAAACATCTCTTTTCAGTTTTGATTACCATTTTATTTTCTGTTATTTGTTTGACTTTTATTTACTTGTCTTTGCTTCGGCGTTAAGCACTGCGATAGGAACGTTTAAGCGGAACAATACTAGAAATTCTTCAAGTAACGTTTCTTGGAATATTGTCTGTCGATAATATGTTTACCAAGATTGGTGTATTTCAGTTTTCAATTCCTGATCGATCGCTTCCAATCCAGACAATGAATGGTCGTAGGGAATGGTTTCAAATGATCTTCGTGGCACCAATAAACATGTTTGCATTCTTCTCAAAACAGCAAAAAGAAATTACGTTTCCAAGCAGAAGGATAATCGAGCAAGTGAAATTTATTTACTGAAAAAAAAGTTTGAACAAAGCAACTATAAACAATTTTTTTTCTATCCTCTACCAACCGCAATGATGGAGAAAGCATTACCTCGTACCATGGCCAGTGAGACACGCTGCAAGAGCCACTACTTTTCGTGAGGCTCATCCCTTAATCGAGACGCAATCGCGCCAATCCTCCGATAATCTATTCTGATGTCATAGTTATTTTACTATCCACGGCACTTTTGATTCATACGTTGATTTAATGGATTTTTTTTTTTAATATTTTGTAAAAAGTGATGACGAATATTGTATTTACATATATATATATATATATATATATATATATATATATATATATATATATATATATATATTATTTAGTTGACTTGTGGGAACACAATAAACCATTTTTTGAAATAATAACAATTTCGTTTACTCTTGCCGCCTTTGTCAAATTTTGATATTGAATAAAATTTTTTGAACTGAGCTAAATTATATATCCAGTGGACGTTACTGACCCCAGCGCGTGTATTACCAGTCTTTTATTCAGGCACGATAAAAAAAAAAAAAACTTTTATTATCGCTTTCCTATTATTTTTTCTCCACGTCTAATATAAGGGGGAGTTGCGTAGTCGAAAACAATTTTGTGCTAATAAGAATGTATATTTAAGAATATAAAATGAAGTATATTAATTAATTAATTAATAATAATAACTGGAAAGATCCGTGAAAATTTCACGGTTTTCCTATTTTGATATTCTGATGAATGGTAACCATGACCACCGCTTTACCGTGGTAAAAAAAATGACTTAAACACCAGCCACCGGTTGAACCGTAGGTAAAAACTTATAATTTTTATATCTAACGTGAAGCATTATATACAAATTATTTGCGAATTTTGGGTCACGAGCTCAGGCAGAAGGGTTAAATTTGTTCAGGAATGCAACCGGTGGCTGGTCATTATGTCATTTTTCTCTACCACCGGTGAAGCTGTGGTCAGGGCTCAAATTGAGATGCTGATATGCAGAATAAACCAACCAAACAGTTAATCATTAATTTAATAATTGAGTTAGCTCATGACGTGTTCTACGTCAGTAAAGTATCTGTAGTACTTTTCCTATCGCATCCTTATATATTTGAGCTTAACAACTTTAACAAAATATTGCAATCACAATCATAATTATGAATGCTGATCGTTATTTTAAGAAGTGGGTACAAATGAAAAGCACTGAAATTGATAACTTTTTTTTCTAATTTTACTAAAACAAACGTCAAACACTTCTATCTTTCTTTCTTTCTTTCTTTCTTCATATGCGTTGTATTTATCAAAAAGAATAGTCCATTATTCATGTGGTATTAGCAAAACGTACCGGTCGTGCGAACTAACGAAGGGCATGGCAAACACAATTACAATATGTTAATAATGGGCATATGCAATTAAAGGAGATATCCTCATCGACTATTTTAGTCTATCTTCTTGCAAAACTATTCTGTGAAAGATTTTATAAATTTAACCTAAAGCAACGTAAACTTTTTGGTCAATGAATGCTATAAGTTTCCTCTATAGGTCATTTCCGCATTACGATAGTTAAGATCGATAGTTTAAAAAATGGCTACGAGCAGCTGAAATGTGTAGGTCTCAGTGAGGACCATCCTTCATCAAATCTAGTTGACCGACGCTACAGAATCACAAACAAAAAGCAGTACAAAATAATAGAAACCACATCTTTTTCAAAAGCAACAGGACTACCAACAGCAGTAACAACTAAAATGGATAGCACATGTAACTCACAGAGATAATAATGAAATAATCAAGATGCTGACGTTCCACACTACCGCAAACAAAAGCCAAGGAAGGAAACCCCATCGATACTGAAAGAGCAATAGCAGCGACTGGACTTGGGAAAATTATTTTCCTGAAAAATTGTTCCATAGAAAGATTTTATAAATTTCAGCCAACAGCAGTACTGGCTGCTCTGTTAATGAATTCCAAATGTTTCCTTATAAGGAAATGGCTAATATAACAATTACCCTGAAAGTAATACAAGATAGGAACTTGTGGAGAGACATGATCGTCTTATAAAAGAAGTAGAAGTTGCTGTCGTCTACTTACATTCTTCTTTGAGATTTCCTAGCTTTTGTTCAGTCTATAAATGTTATATGTTTCCTTATACGGAAAGGGCTAATATTACCAATGCTCTCTCTCTCTCTGTATACATACATACATACATACATACATACATATATATATATATATATATATATATATATATATATATATCAAAAACGTATCAGTTGTAAGGGCTTAGAAATATTTACTGTCATTTTTTTATATCAGTCCGTGTTTATTGGTGTATCCTTATATATGATGATTTTCTAAGTGTAGCTTAGATGTGGCACAAGGCCCAAAGTATGGGGCACCCAGAGAGAAACAAACTTGCTACTCAGTTGTAATTGTTCTAGCGAGATAAACTTGTTTACCATTACACGGATATGATCAGACAGAGGACATAACATATTAATGATAATGCATTTATGTATATATAGATCAATGATTCGGAACCACACTGTCGTGGTTTGCCGCGCGATCCTTTTAACTGTGTCGGAAAATATTGTCACGGCATCCATATATATCTGTGGATCTGGAAGTAGTAATGGAACAGTTTTAGTATTTGAATAAATGAATAAGTATGAAACTATTTTATCAAATAATTCTTTTCAATATTTGATTACGTTAATTCAAATACGTAAATCTATGGTTTTATATTATAACATTTAAATATATACCCTTTAAAAATTTTGCTTAGTGTGTCGTGATATTTTCATTTGCACCTAGGTATGCCGTTGCTTAAAAAGGTTAAGAAACACTTCAATAGATGAACATAATCTGTTCATGATCTTCATTCATTAACCAAATCTTTTCTTACGTAAGTAATTAAAATATTAATAAATATATTGTAGGACCTACACTGTATTTTTCCTTCCACTGTGAATCTTAACACTAAGGCCGTCAACCATCTGTTTAACCATTGCATAAATTATTAATTCACCTATATTTTCACCGTCTTCTTTAAATCCTACTAAAAGTAAATTTTCTGACACTTCAATAAAACTGCTGGCATATTTATTAATTTGGTTTTGTCGTTAGCCACATGAACACGTTTTAATTTATATTTGCTTTTTAGTTTGATACCCATTACTGATTCCGCCATCCCATATTTTGCACATAGACACGGCATTATATGTGGTTGTGACTCGAAATGATGTTTATTAACTACTGTCGTTGTTTCGTGGTGTGTAGTATCGCTGGGTTAGTCAGCACGGCTGTCTTCAGGGCAATAAAACAAAGTCGCACTGCAGGTTTCTTAACGAAAGTCAAATCCGCCGTCTTTTCACCAGAAGAACAATATTTTCGTAGTATTAATTAAAACAACGCATATGGTCTGTATTGGATACATTTATTGTCCCCTTTAGGGAAATTGTTCCACCTACTTTTCAGTGACGGTGATGATGAAGTAAATGAGAGAAATTCCCAGTCCTATTATTTCCACATCCACATTCATCCGCTGCGAAAATTCTCACAGAATTTTATATGGAGAAACTACTTTGTTACCAGGAAATTTCATCATCCTGCTAGCTGCTGTTTTCTAAATTCATGGGCTAATGAAAAGGCATTGCTGCATCCGGGTTAATTTTTTTCTTCTTTTTGACGATAAATGTGATCATCAACTGACCGTTTCAAATATTTTCCGATTCCTCTTTCCTCAATATACGCCCTAAAAATTTCAACAGTCGCTTCTTAATGCTAAGTATGTGTATTTTTGATTCAATTTTCTCTAAAATTTCGTCGATGCTCATATGTTCCATCCATGGTATTCTCAGCATCCTTCTGTAAAACCAAACTTCTTTTACTTCTTTGTGAGGAGATTTTCCAGCATTCACTGCCATATAGAAAGACTGGTATTACATAACAGTCCAGTACTCAATTCTTTGTTCCTAACGAAATTATTCTGTTTCTTAATATTTTGCTTAAGTTTTGGAAGGTATCTTTCACTATCCCAGCAGACCTGATTTCAATGTCTAACTTTCCGACCGCTTTTAAAATACTTCACACGTATTTAAATTGTTTTACATGGTTGATGTTTGTATACCAATGTTTAATTTGCATGTTGGCCTGTTTCATTTGCTGATTACCATGAATTCTGTCTTGTTGCAAATAATATTTAGTCCATTATTCCCGCTTTCCTTCATTACCTTCTATTGGAGTTTTTGTAGTTCCCTTTCTGTATTTGCTATTAACGCTGTGTCATTTGCATAACAAATCCTGGTAGGACTTCTAATTCTCTCAGAATCACATCACTGTATGCGTTGAATAAGTTCAGCGAGCAGACTCCTGCTTGTCTTGAACCTCTTTATATTTTTGTATATTTAAGGAATACATTTTCTATCCGTCTACTGCTGTTTGTTGCCAATATAGATTCTAGATTATTCTAATGACCTTCCCAAATATGTTAAGGTTACCAAGACGTTCTAATAGTATTTTGGGACATATCGTTTTTGCATAATCTATAAAACATATTTTGTCAGGAAATCTTTTCCTTATTCATTAACTTTAAATTGTTCTGTATTTTACATCCACAAAGTTAATTAACACTTGTTCTATATTTATCTTTTGAATTAATCCCCTTTTTAATTTCTACAGTGGCTGGTTTTCAGAGACACTTTGAGAGAGGCTTTCTCATCATATAGGGAAATGAAAGCTGTCTTGAATGGCCACTCTTCTAGATCTTTTTGCATAAATGGTGTTCCTCAGGGCTCTATCCTTGGAACTACATTGTTTCTAATTTTAATAAATGACCTTCCTGATGCCATCTGTTCTCAACTCAGTATCTATGCTGATTTAATAGTGAGTTTGATAGATTCGATAGTCAAATTGGCTGCTGAATCTCAAAAATGATTTAAAATCGGGCAAGGAGTGGCACGTTAATTTTAATGCCACAAAGACAAAAATGCTCTCTTTTAATTATATTTTTACTTTTACATGGCTGATGCTAACCTCCATAAGACTGACTCATTGTGCCTTCTCGGAGTAACGTTTTCAGCTGACATGAAATGGAAAAAATACATTGAATCACTTGTTAAGTATTCAGCTAAGAATGTATGTTCATTATATCGTACTAGACAATTATTCTCGCTAGAATATGTCTTACATATTTATAAATCTACTGTTTGTCCTTGCTTTGAATATTGCTGCTACATCTTTAACTTTCTTCAGAAAAAAATCGTTCTTTATCCAATTTGTTCGTTTCCTTAACCATTCGTACGTAGTTCAGTCTGTCCATCTGTCATACGTGCTTCACGGTTCAATGGTCATGGGTCATTCGATTTATAACTAACGAAGATTATTTCGACAGGCTGTCGTTTCTTTCTGTGGTATTCTTATTGCCAACACAGATTGTTCTACTATTTACCCCATAGCCGGAGGAAAATAGATGGACTCAAACCTTCCCCAGGGTTATTTACGTGTAAGTGAATGTAACAAACCGGACTGGAATTCGAACACAGCTCTCCGATTTCTCCGTTATCCTCTACACCACAGCGCAACAGCTACGGTAATTGTTTGTATCAAATATGATTGCTTTATTTTTTTTTCTTTTCACTTGAGAGAATGTTTAAAACGAACATCACTTACACAGCTCCACCAAATGAAAATAAAATGCCCTTTGTTATATACTGATATTTAACCAGTATAGGCTCGATAGCCACTCAAGTTAGAAGGTTACAAAATGAAATATATGATATGAATGTAAGAGATGACTGGAATTCTAGATTACTAGAATGAGGAGGATAAATAACGATCGAATCTTGACTTGAAGGCGTTAAGTGTTGTAACGTTCAGGGAAGCATCCACGTGGGAATCTGTTTAAGAAACAAGCAGGGGAAATATGCCTGAGTAGGTCTTCCTACGCTGCTTAACTTCGGTGATCGTACGAAAAACAGTGTTATGAAGGGAAGCTTAATCTTTACTGAGAAATCATTGTAGTTCACAAATAACAAAGAAACGGAGACCGTGCTGGGGCATAATCGCCCACATCCTGATGGGATATGGCATTAGAAAAACCTTATCTTATGCCAAATTAAATGAAATCGAAGCAAAACATAATTAGAGAAATATTTTAATGTGTAAGGAAAATCGCGAGGTATATTACACCATCAGCACCAAATCCAAGTTTACAACAGCTAGTATGTCCCAAATGGTCACTCATCTAGTTACTGGCCAAATTCGAATCAGCTTAAATACAATGAGCGTCCAAGAACCGGTATTTCAAAGCGAGATATCCATAATACTTGCTGGAGGAAATAAGGTGGTTATAATCCGTGGTAGTCGTTGTGTGTTCTGGTTGTGAACGTTTGAATTGGAGAAAATAAAGAAGCTCATCTGAACAACTGTCATGAAAGTAGGCGGAGACTAGCGTCAGTGTTGCAAGGTTTGTATCTGTGGGATAGAACCTCTATCCCACAGATACAACCATGTAACACGTCGTTGCGTCTGTGGGAAAGAGTTCTGCCTGCCTTGCGTCTCTGAGAAAGAGCACTAATTGTCTAGCGTCTCTGGGAAAGAGCTCTGACTGCCTTGCATCTCTGGGAAAGAGCTCTGACTGCCTTGCGTCTCTGGGAAAGAGCTCTGGCTGCCTTGCGTCTAGCGCTCTAATAATAGGACTGATCCGGCTGAACGAATGCGTTATTCCTTGCCCCTTTTGTTGATATAGGATTTTATATCTTTTTTGTTTTTGTTAAATTTTGTCCTTTTAATTTTCAATTGTGCCATGGATCCAGCCATATGACATAAAATACACACTCAAGATTTAATCCTAATGATGACAAGGGCTTTGCTTTTTATTTGGTTTTATCCTCTTTATTGAACCCTTTTTCTTCCTTCATCGAATATAATTGAAATACGGCTAAAGTTAGAGTGGAGTTGAAAATGTCAATAATAGCGACACGCGAAAGAAAAGATAAGGTTTTCATAATTGCGGTCAAGCAATGATGTCCGATTCGGTGAGAAAGCATTAACATGTACAAATAAAATAGAATAAAAACACTAGGAAAGCAAGGAGAAAGATGAGGTGAAAAGGAAGGTTCTAGAAACAGTATTTTAAATGATAGGCCAACTTCCACAGGCGAGTAGCTTAATTAGACTCATGCTGAACGAAGCCAGACATCGATTTGGAGAACGAGTGGCCGACGTCGGCACGGAAGCCAATGAAATCAATCAATTTAGTATCCCGTGATGCATTCACAAAAGACGTGATGCAAAGAGAAGGCTCTTTTTCGAATCTTGCACTCTTGGACAAGACGATATCTTCTCTAGTTATTTCTTGTTTCTTGTTTTTGATTGATTGACATTTTTACTCCTCATCTCATATTTTTTTCTTTTAGACTTTTATTTTCCTGTTTTTCTTTCTCTTTCATTTTTTTTATTTCTTCCACTTTTCTTTAATTTTTGGTTAATGTGTATATATTTATATATTTCCTGTCCCATATGTAGTGGGAAGGGCGGTTAATCAAGATAGTACCTTTTGCTTTTCAATTTCCTTTTAAATAATATCTTCTTTAAAAAAAAACAAAAAAAACTGTTACCTTCATTTTGTAGTTTGATGCAGCATCGTCCAAATCTGAGGTTAATTCAAAAATTTTCTTCCAATCCAAACTACGTATACAAGTGCTGAAGTGTGATCTTTGAACAAATATTACAGTAATCCCCCGATTAGTGCTGCCTACTATGAAAAAAATCTATTTTTAATTACTATGGTTAAACTGAAGAATATTCTCGAACACTAATCGAATATTGTGTATGCACTAATCGAATTTTGGCATATAAAATTTTAGCACACAAATCGAAAACGTATTAATCTCTTCCGTATTAATCGATAGATGTCTGTAGGTTCATTTATCAAACCGTATAAGAATTATCAATGGGTATATATCGATATATTTCCTGTCCCATATGTAGTAGGACGACGGTTGTACGCTCCGGCCTTCTTCACAATCTATATTTCTGAGATGAGGTATTTTAATTATTTACACTATTTACATTGTTTGGACTGTTGTCCTCATCTTCGTTGTTATTCCTGATGTTTCGACGGTTGTACGCTCCGGCATCTTCGTTGTTTGGACTGTTGTCCATATTATTCCCGATGTTTCGACGGTTGTACGCTCCGGCCTTCTTCACAATCTATATTTCTGAGATGAGGTATTTTAATTATTTACACTATTTACATTGTTCGGACTGTTGTCCTCATCTTCGTTGCCATATTCCCGACGTTTCGACGGTTGTACGTACCGGCCTTCTTCAGAATCTGTCTATATTTCTGAGATGATGTATTGTAACTATTTACACTATTTACATTGTTGGGACTGTTGTCTTCATTTTCGTTTACATATTCACGATGTTTCGGCCGTTGTACGTTCCGGTCTTCTTCAGGTGATTGGAATTTCGAATTGAACCATTTATTTCGTACTCGAGGACACAAAGCCCTGTAAATAAAAGCGTTAGTTAAATCCAGTTACTTGACCAAAAGGGTTTTGAGTTCAATACCTGGCTACAGCTGAGATGAACAAAAACTTGGAGAGTTACGTTAAAGTTGGGACAACCGGAAGAAGTATGGCACCTGGAACTAGAACAATTTACTCCGATGGACGAAATAAAGGGCTCAGTTCGAAATTTCTATCACCTGAAGAAAGCTGGAGCGTACTATGGCGGAAACGTCGTGAATATAACAACGAAAGTGAGGACAACTGTTTGAACAATGTAAATAGGGTAAATGGATTATATATAAGGTCAGCAGTGAACATATTCCCCCATTCATCATATCACTGACCTCAGAATCAACATGGAAGTCTAGTTCTTTGAAAAGATAGTGCTGCCCTGGGTCATTGGGATCACTACTGGAAACCCTATGTCTGGCAACAGGACCATGCCACACGAGCAGGAGAACCTAGTCATGGCTGTCAGACAATTTCTGAGACATCAGTGAGGGTTAGGCAACTCTGGTCCAGATATGGCAGCAATACTACATACTGCGAAGATAGACCAGTCCAGGTGGAGTCGGATAGTATCTGGAACGGTATAAGAAGTCAACCATTTTTTTCAGCGCTTAATCAGTTAAGACTGTCAATCTAGGTGAAATAAAACTCTGATTTTAAAACTCAGTTGCCTTTCTGCCATATCTAAACACGGAAAAGACTATGCAAGTTGAATATCTCAAAATTACAAAAAGTGCAGATAGAACCATTTCTTTAATTTCAGGTGACGAAAAATTGCACGACGTCAGTCACTGTCATAACGACGTGTCGTGAATTCCCTCTGTCTTTTCTACAAATATTTTCATGGTAACTGCTTCTGATGACTTTTTTCCCTGGTGCCCCAATGCATGAATTTAAGCTACTAGATTGGCATCTAGGTCCCACCGGTTTGCTGTTGAAATAGTTAAATGCAACCACCTCTTCTATTCCAACACTTTCTTTTCTCGCACTTGCTACCGTGATATCTTCAAAAACTTAAATCCTACGTCAGTCGCCATCTTCTGTCCTCTTGAATCTCGTCCATCATTTGTCCTTTCCTCAGTCCTCCCTGAACTCAGTCTTTTCTCTTACTTTTGCTCTCTGTAACCCTCTGCGTACTAGTGGCATTCCCGCCTTGCTTGTGTTGAAATGATAAAATAAACACACTCAAAAAGACACGTTCTATTCACTGTGACAACCAAGAATAACTAATAACGAAACTGGATGCAGAATTTATAGTAATAGGGAGATAAATGTTAGTCAGTCTTTCTCGTTTGTGTGCGTGCGCACGCGCGTGTGTGTGTGACTATTGCTATATTCTTTCCGTGTACTAAATCAAACATCACCCGAGTTTCTCCCTTCACGCTCTCTCTCACTATCTCACACTCTCTCTCTCTCTCTTTCTCTGTTATTCATTCTCTGGCAGTAAATAAGGTTACATTATCTGTCACCTGTCAGTTATAATTAGACTCAAACCACAAAAAATAGCAATATTTTTTGTTACTGCATTGGGAACGGTACTCACTAAGTGCCTCATAATTCTTTTCTAGTTCAATAAGTGTTGTCTTTGTATAATATGATAATTCCCTCTCTATAGAAATCATCATTTCTATAGAGAGGTATATAATTTAATACTTAGATATTATAAAAATAACGAAAAAAATATCGTTCTGACAAAGATAATCGTCAAAACATATATAGTTTTAGCATCATTTAACACCGTTTGATGTCCGGGGTTCTGGAACAGAACTCGTGAGTTATAAAAAGCACAAAAGCAAAGAAAAGCTTGAGTACGAATTCTATTCATTTGTTGGGCTCATCTTTTCTGGAGCAGTCCCCACTAAACACCCATTCCCTTTCAACTTGGCATTTATTGTATAAGCCTAACTATTATATCGTTTTGTTATATTACATGCCGTCCGTCTCGCCTCCAACTCCTTTTTTCTCTCACACCCTGTTTACCGCTAAACGCTTCTGCTTTCTCACAATGTAATGTTGCGACGTCACCGTATTACTTTCTTGTTTAATAATCAGTACCTGTTCCCATCGGCAGTTTGCCACGCACCCGAAACTAGTCAGTCCGCCGCGTCAAAGGCTCGGGTTTAGAGACAGCGTAGCCACTGGGGGAGGGGGGAACTTGTTTTGAGATGAAGAAACACAATACAACACCACGTAAGAATGGCGCCATTTGCTGATACTTTTTTTTATTCTTTAACGTCGGAACCGCCTACTTTAACATTGGAAGAGTCATACATACACAGAAGCAGCGAGCGAGCGAGCGAGCGAGAGAAAGAAAGAAGGAAAGAAAAAAAGAAAGAAAGAATAAAAGAAGGAAAAAGAGAAAGAGGGAAAGAAAGAAAAAAGAAAGAAAGAAGGAAAGACAGAAGGAAAGAAAGGAAGAAAGAAGGAAAGAAAGAGGGAAAAGAAACAAAGAAGTAAAGAAGGAAAGAAAGAATTGTATACGCGCAAAGAATCCTTACTGACTGAGTGAAACTGGAGAAGATTTTCACAACAAAAATATACTGACTTGATAACACTACATAAACTACAAGATATACAAATGTACAATGTAGATATTTATTTGATAATATTGATAACTAGATTCTCCTACTTCAGTAGATAGACGGCCATAACTCTCCGAAGAGAGTTCTAGGAAAAATATTGATGTTAGTTCGGGTTTTCACTCGATTAATGAAATTAAAAGAATAGAAATAGATTGAGAGAAAGAAAGAACGAGAGAGAGAGAGAGAGAGAGAGAGAGACAGACAGACAGACAGACAGACAGACAGACACAGAGAGAATAAAATGAGATAGATAGGAATAGACTAAGATAGATAGAAAGCTATTCTGGAAAACGAGTTCCAAGGAGGTTTCCAATTTTAGAGTCAGTTTATATTAAGTCCCTTCAGTCATCCATCTGTAGACAGAAAGAATACCTGTTAAGCCTAAGCATAATTAACCTTTGATGATTTTATATTTTATCAGATATGTTGAAACTTGACTAATGCATGGAATAATAATACAACACAAAATGTAATTAGAACAAAATGTATTGAAACAAGAAAGATACACAATATTTACATATAGTCTTTTGTATATTCTTGGGAAGACCGTTCCTGGAGAATGTGTTGACTTAGTCGCAGTCGGGCAGAGTCTCTGGATTGAATCTCTTGATTCCTCCCCTCGTCTTCCCGGTACCAACCATATTTATATGGTCGGTACGCAACTATGCAAATTAGGTGGATCCTACCACAACAAGATATATTATTGGTTTTCTTGATTTTAATCTCTATGTACATATCTCGTACTATACTTAAGTCTGATGAGAGAGAAACGATAAAGTGTGTAAAATCATTTGTTAAATTATTTTATTTTCAGCACTACTATGTTACGGGAACCTAAATTTTTAATTACTTTCTTTTATATGTCCGTTTTAGTCGCAATTACAAACACAATCATAAAAGTAGCGAGTCATATATATATATATATATATATATATATATATATATATATATATATATATATATATTTAGCTTAAAATCGCGCGGGTTTAGGCTAGCTCCTGCAGAGGGGTCTTTATTAGGCCTTCGGCTTGTTCACGAGTTTGAGAGTTCCTAAGTCTTTGCATATTCTCAGCTTCGAAGGCTCTCGTAGCTGATGTTTGATATGGGTTTCATTTGCAATCGCTTTTCTTTTCCTCGCTGTAAACTTGGCTCTATAAATTGCAATCTGGTCCACTGTTGATGGAGATTTTTTTTTTTGCGTAGCGTACTGCTTCCGTATACGATAGGCAACAATAAAGTACAGAAGAACTCAAAATTGATGGCTGCATTTAAGTATTGCATTAATATTTAAGTCACCTTTTAAAAGTTTAATGATAATTCTTCTGCTGTTACTTAATATAAAAACAATTTTATGTACGTAGGTCCTTACTCTCCGTACAAACACTTATTTTTATTTCATGGATGACTTTTGCTGGATTTCGCAATTAATTTCGATTATTACCAAATTTATTTCCAAGTTATAAAGACTTATCGTCCTAAAAATCACATAAAAATCGCCAAAAACAATCGCAGTAATGAAAGTTAGTAACCCACCCATATATATATATATATATATATATATATATATATATATTAATATATATATATATATATACGTATATATAATTTATTATTTTATTATCTTATTCTATTGTTTGCTGTATCTTCTCCCTTTAAGTCGGTCTTCTCCTCACCCCTTACCCATCTATATCTAGAGATAACATACGTTAAGTTAAGCGTCGTCTAGCCTACACAGAGTGGGGTTAAGGATAAGGAATTGAAAATGGTACATCTAACTCACTCATATATTCTCTCCCACCTCACTTCCTCACTTCGTTAATTTCACATATGCTTGGTGCGGTCCGTCAAAAATGTGTAAGTTTCTTTTCATTTTACATTTCAACTTTTAGAAGTAAAGTCTGATGATCCAGAGCCCTTTTGAAAGGGTTGTGATGAAATAACTTATTACATGGAACCTTAAAGTGATCTGTTTTTATTCAAACATATTTGCTCTGAATTTACATTGAGCTCTCTGGATATCATCCTCCTTGGGTCTACCCATACGGATTACCTAGTTTTGCATAAACTATATATATATATATATATATATATATATATATATATATTGTGTATATTTAGGCAGCAATTTTTCATTGATGCATGTTTCATTAAATAATATAGAAATGTTGTTTCGTCCGTGTGTTGTTTGATTTATTAAAATTGTCATCTTTGATAACGGTTTGTGTAAGCCGAAAGCTTACATTGGATTTAAATATGTATCGATATGGTGTTTTCCTTTAGTCTTTCAACGATAATGTGATTAAACTTATCAGACAATATGAAAGGAACTTACTTAAAATAAATAGACAAAACTTATGTATATTATTTAATGAAACATGCATTATATATATATATATATATATATATATATATATATATATATATATATATATAATAATAGTAATAAAAAACTAAAAATTATGGGAATAGATAACTCGGGATCTAATATTCAACAACAGCGAACATGTGGCCCTGAAACTCTTGAGTCGGTGAATTAGGTAACAACTTGTAATGTAACTTTGATATTGATACAAATTATTAACCCTTATGCCCCTTTTCTTTAAACAATTGCTCTAGCCGTTACCATAGTAATTTTAATTTTAATAATGAATATGCTTATAAAACACGTAAATTTCAGGAATTAGTTATTCCCAAAAATTTCACTTGAAGATGGAACAGAGCTTGGTACTTTAATTCAATTTAATTCAAATAATTATATTGAAGTTTTCGGCTCTTGTTTTGAAACATGAGAACTCTTATATAGCGTTGGAATACTATTTTAAAATAAATAATTATATATATATATATATATATATATGTATATATATTTCCATGTGAAGATCTGAAGCCAAATTCCAGCAACATTATCTACAACCAGACAATTAATCAAAATGTAAATAATAATCCATCGCATAATCTATTAAAATTCATTTCAGATACGAAAAGAAAAGCAAAAACAAATAATAAATAAATGAATTACAGAAATAAAATAATAAATAAACATGTAAAATAAACAGTGTAAGCAAATTAATATCATGACAATACATGGCTTAAGATATAAAGCCTGAAGGAAGTTCATATTAGGCTAGACATGCGCAGACAGTACTGTTCCGAGGCTCGTCAGTGAGGCTAGACATCCGAATGTTTCAAGCCAGAACCGATTTGGTGTCAGCAGTCACAGTTTCTATGACTGAGCTATAATCATTCAACAGAGATATGCACGTAATTCTAGCATTTTGTTTTTACGAATGTAAACAAACGGCAGTCAGTAATAGGGCTCCATTTATTTTACTGAAGAGCTTTGCATTAGCGCAGGTCGGCGTTGTTTATAGAATCAGCTTATTTCTCAACAGTATATCTATGTATATATGTGCGTGTGTGTATGTATGTAAAATGTATATATATATATATATATATATATATATATATATATATATATGCGTGTGTGTGCAATTTATATATATATTATCTATATATTATATATGCGCTGTACTTATTAGAAATCGCTCAATATCAGTGATAGTGCTAACATATTTAGTGGGATTGATGTGATTTTGTGACCCTAGATTTCACGCTCTTTGCGATCGTCAGTTTGTCTGACGATCGCAGATAGCGTGAAACGACAGATGAACTCAAAATTGAGAGCGTGAAGGTAGATAAGATACTGAATTCTGACAATATCTTGAAGAAATATGAAACTAGATTTGATTACGGTTTCGCCATTGTAGGCTTCATCATATCCTAAAACGAAAGAAATAAAACTGTGTGTGTATGCTTAAATAATGAATCATCGTATTTTTTTTTCCTTAAGCTGGCGTTTCTCGTGATTAAAGAAAAGGATGAATATGAGTGACTTTTAAAAAAGATGTTAATATTTATTCTCTATCTTTTCTTGATTCACGTCGAAACTTATTTATATATTTTCCCAGTTTTTATGTATCGAATTAAAGAAAAATCTTCCTCACATTTTGAGAATGGCTCGAAAGCAGGAGATTCATATCGGCTTTTCTGAAATAAATCCAAAGCAAATCCTCATCCATTCCTTCAGAATTGGTTGAGAGTAAAAGATTTATATGGTTTTACGTCCGATGATGTTAGACTATTTTACATTTGTCATTCATGTAAATTTGTGGCTTCAATGTTTAAAATGTTTAGCAATGAGTTAACTGCGAAGTGTTCCGTTTAACAATGGCAGGATATTTATATCGTGACCTGACATATATGTTTTATTTACATATATGGCCGCGCGAATGGCACTGGAAGCGCGGATGCACGATTGTATCAGATTGCGTTTCCGAAGGCTGCTGAGTTATCTAACATTTGCTGCTAGTTATCGTTGTGTTGCTGAGTCTGGATCCGGGGCACAACCAACTATGCCAATAAGAATTTTTGGATTGTATCTTAGATTGTACATTTAACAGCGTCTACCGTAAACTTTAATCTTAATAACTCAAAAACGAAGTATCTACGGACATATGTTTATGTGAACTTTTGTCCTTGTTTTGGTGTATTGTGTCAGGAATCCGCCCCTATATATATATATATATATATATATATATATATATATATATATATATATATGTGTGTGTGTGTGTGTGTGTGTGTGTATTGTTTAGAACATTCGCTTTCTGATCATGAAAATGCTAAAGTAACCTATTTCCCCCGTCTTCTTAAATCTTCAATGAAACACAATTCTGTTTTCAAAAGTAAGTCATTTTCATCAAAAGTTACCCAACATCACTTGATAATGGAAAAAATTTAAAACCCCGAAACAAAAATTTCTGTGTCCAGATCTATCTATCTATCTATCTATCTATCTATCTATCTATGTATGTATGTATGTATGTATGTATGTATGTATGTATGTGTGTGTAGGGGTGGGGGGGTGTTTGGTCTAATAATCTAGACATGTCTAATTATTTTATTTTAATCCTCTCGGAAAAAAATTATAAAAGAAATGAAAATACTACGTTGTCTTCTTTTATGAGTTTAATAAGAAATTAATCCTTGAATTTCAGACTATTAATATAAAAATGAATAGGCATAATATGTCCATATTAATTAAGCAAACAGGCTTGAATAAAGATATACTGCCTGTATATATATATATATATATATATATATATATATATATATATATGTTACTTTCTTTTTATATCTAGCCTTCTATCTATCTATTTCCGTTTGTTTCGTTATTTCTTTCTTTCTAAGTCTATATATCACTCTATCTCTCAGTCTGTTCACATCTATCTATCTACGCCATTCTCTTCGCATTTATGTTCCCTTTGAATGTACGTATGTTTGTATTAGCTTAACAGTAAGGCAGAGTAACACTGAACACGGTTTATTGGCAAGCCAAGAATTTACAAAGAGACTTCTCTCTATTTTTCTTTGAAATACGAATTTTCTATTCGTTCTTTTCGCGTTTGGTCAGCCCTAAAATTAATAATAGGGGTGAAGTCATTGCATGGGATGAACTCTTCAAAACCTAAATCAAAAAAATAAATTTTCGTCATCTCATTTTTGGGAAAAACATTATCTGCCATTTATTAAACATATAAAATGAAAATTATTCATTTAATATTTTAGATCAAACGTTAGTTAATAAATACTTGTAAGTTTACAGATTCATTAGTGAAAATCAGATTGGGTGTTTTGCTGCTTGTATAAATTTACTTTTGTGATTTCTCGTATTTTTTTCTTGTATCGTTCTCGTCAGCAGATTTTTCGTCTTGTTCATTTCTTTCTTTCTCTTTATTTATCCCATGTTCCAACTGATTTTGTTATGGCCAAACGAAGCATAGTCCATTTTATTATGGACATCTAAATAACACTTTTTTATTCGTTAAATATTTCTTATTTTTACTGAATTGTTCCAGACACACGTAGGATGGTGAGCACGCACGTATACACTGGTCAGACGTGTTTACTGTTTCTACAGGTATCTTTACTCATCCAAATTAAAAAGACAAAGAGGGAAGAATTTTTTCATCAAAATACGTTAGCACCAGTCTTCGTGCCGTATTAGAGTCGGCAACATTTACGTTTCTCCTGCAATTTTCTATAATTCAGAAGAGTGTCATTGTCATTCCCAAACTTATTCCTGCAATTTAAGTTTAGGTTCTTTAAGTTAGTTTCACTGCTTTTCAGCTAATTCACATTCTGGCGAATATACTCACATCAAATTTTGTCAATTTAATTTGTACTTTTAGATTTTTTTTATCATTTCACATCAAGCAAGGCAATAAAGCCACTGTCTTAGTGGCTTTATTAGTCACAACAGTCAGTAACTTCCTCGTGTCTTACGAGGAAGTTACTGACTGTTGTGACCAAGTCAATGGTTAAAGAAATAACAAAACAAGTGTTGCAGTTATATCATATATTAAACAGTAAGTACAACAGAAGAGTATTACACGACTAGTGAGTGTGTGTCGGTTGACCCAGGGTTCAATCTATTCGACTGTTATATTTACCAGCCTCCCCACGAGGTAGGATGGAGCACAAGGTCGAGTTCAATGTGGGGCAATCCCAGCCCGTAGGCTCGGCCAAAAATTCTCCGTAGGCCCCGTATAAAAAGGGGTCGAGTAGTTGTTTCCCTAGAGAAGACTCTGCCCTTTGACATAGCCTCGTCTGGGGATCCTTTTTACCCGGAGACAGAGTTTAGTCAGCACAGCTGAAACAGATCTATTCGACTTTCCCCCAACGCCTTCTCTCTTAGTAATCTTGTAGTAGGCAGAAGAGTCCAACATAGACACTTTAGACGGAGGACACCACAACACTCATAGACATCATGAAGTAAAAACAGTATTAATGCGAAAGAACAATAAACGAAAAATGATCAAGAAGACAGTAGATAACGATTGATATTGCATTTAAATTTTTGAAGATCAAAATTGAATGAGAATCAAGAAACTTGAAGAGCGTTACACAAGAAAGAACTGGGATAGAAGAAATTATTAACAAATAACTTACGATTACAGCTTGCCATTTCAACTGTAAGACCTTGTAAGACTATGCTTAAATAATGGGACATTGAGATGTACTGTGCTTAAATGATGGGACCTTGTGATGTACTATGTTTAAATGATGGGACCTTGTGATGTACTATGTTTAAATGATGGGACCTTGTGATGTTGATGAGACCTTGAGATGTACTGTGTTTAAATGATGGGACCTTGTGATGTACTATGTTTAAATGATGGGACCTTGTGATGTACTATGTTTAAATGATGGGACCTTGTGATGTACTGTGCTTGAATGATGAGACCTTGAGATGTACTGTGCTTAAATAATTGGACCTTGTGATGTACTGTGCTTAAATGATGGGACCATTGAGATGTACTGTCCTTAAATGATGGGACCTTGTGATGTACTGTGCTTAAATGATGGGACCTTGTGATGTACTATGTTTAAATGATGAGATCTTGAGATGTACTGTGCTTAAATGATGGGACCTTGTGATGTACTGTGCTTAAATGATGGGACCTTGTGATGTACTATGTTTAAATGATGGGACCTTGTGATGTACTATGTTTAAATGATGAGAACTTGAAATGATGGGACCTTGTGATGTACCTTGTGTACTGTGCTTAAATGATGGGACCTTGTGATTTATGTTTAAATGATGGGACCTTGGAAATGATGGGACCTTGAGATGTACTGGGACCTTAAATGATGGGACCTTGTGATGTACTATGGGACCTTTTAAATGATGGGACCTTGTGATGTACTATGATTTGAATGTATGAAATGAACTTGAGATGTGTTTAAATGATGGGACCTTGTGATGTACTATGTTTAAATGATGGGACCTTTAAATGATGATTTACTGTGCTTAAATGATGGGACCTTGTGATGTACTATGTTTAAATGATGGGACCTTGGGATGTACTATGCTTAAATGATAGAACCTTGAGATGTACTCTGCTTAAATGATGGGACCTTGAGATCTACTATGCTTAAATAATGAGACCTTGAGATGTACTATGCTTAAATGATGGAACCTTGACATGTACTATGCATAAATGATGAGACCTTGTGATCTACTGTGCTTAAATGATGGGACCTTGTGATATAATATGCATAAATGATGAGACCTTGAGATGTACTGTGCTTAAATGATGGGACCTTGCCAAGAAACTAGTACTGTGCTTAAATTCATAAATTTGAGGCACAACGCTGAATCCTATCAGCAACACTTCTACAATTTCATCCATTCCTACATTAATTTCAGAAAATCTATCAGGAAATGCTTGTTTTAATTCAGGAATTGTTTTCGCTTTGAGCCTGTAAACAAGATCTTTTAGTACAACCCCACCCGATAAAATCTGGTGGTGTTTGGTCTGGTGTTCGTGACGGCCACTCAATTAATTCACGTCGTCATATTCCCCCCAGCATTTTAACAATTCCAGAACACGTAAACCATAAATAAACTTACGCCATCTTAAACTAGTGTAATTTAAACTACTATAATACAATAAAGTTAATAAAAAAAAAGATGTTACTTTTGTCGCAACTTGTATTGTTTTTAAACATTTCACCCCAAGCAAGACAATAAAGTCACGAAAACGCAAAGGGGTTACTGAGTATAAGAGAATATCCGAAAAAGTACTATTAAGGAGAAAGGACAAAAAAAAGATAGAAGATTCCCGATCAATCATAAATTATCTGAAAAAGAAACGTATGACAGCCAAGGAAATCCATTAGGACACGATACAGACACTCCCTGAGTACTCCCCTTTCTATGAAGAAGTGGACTACAGAATTCAATCAAGGCAGGGACAGCACAGAAGATGACCTTCAGTCAGGTCATTCAAAAAACTGAACCACTGATTAACAAGTTGATGCCATTGACCATATGAATTTGGATGACAGACGACTTACTGTCCAGCAAATACCGACGCCTATAGGCATTAGTTTTGATTCGGTCCATACTGTTTGAACTGAGATCTTGGGGATGAGCAAGCTGTCTGTATGATGAGTCAGACATCAGAGCAGAAGCCAAAAAAGGATTGGCATTTCCAGGACACATCTAACTCGCTACTAGGCTGACCCTGAGAATTTCCACCGCAGCTTAGTAACTCAAGATGAAACCCGGGTTCACCACTTTGAACATGAATCAATGATTCAAAGCAAACAGTGGAAACACTCTGGCTCTCCATCTCCGAAGAAGTTCAAATATCTCTTGGTAAGGTGATGGATTCTGGTTTATTTTATTCTGAAGATATAATCATGATAGACTACCTGAAAAGAAACTATTAATAGACAGTAGTCTGCATCAGAATTGTGACAAATGAAGGAAGCAATCAAGTCGAAACGCAGAGAAAAGCAGGCTTGCTCTTGCGCCCGTTCAAACTGCTCAAGTTGCAGTAACTGCCAACTTTGAATTGCTACCCCATCCCCTTTATTCACCAGCTACATTTGACTTCTTCCTTTTTCCTAAACCCAAGTTCCACTTGCGTTGTCGTTATTTTCGAAACCGTGATGAGATCATATGTGCAGTGGAGGAGTTTTTGTAGGATCAGGACACCAACTTTCGTTATAGGATTTCAATTCTTAAGCATCATTGGACTAAATGCATTGATGTCAGAAGTGGGGGCTATATTGAAAAATAGTAGAAAACTGTCTTGTTTCACCAACGTCTTCTTTTCGAACGGCCCTCATGACAAAGGATACACAAAAATCATTTTAAAACTTCCATTTTGTCAAAATATAAATATTTCTATATCGTTTCTCGGTACCATTGAAAACCACACGTTAATCCTGGAAGCTAATGACACAACCTTCTCCATGTTTGGGCAGGGTATTATGAGAGATCGGCGGTTGCAGCAAGTCTCCTCACTCCACGAGACCGATGTTGTCCAATGGAAAGGCCTGATATGCATCTTGGGCATCTATTGCTCCGCCCAGGTCATCAGTGCCTTAGTTCTTACCGGTGCGTAGTTATCCAACGCCCTTCTCCAACAGCGCTGGCTCCACTGACTTGGAAATATGCACCGTATGCCAGATGGGAGTATTTCGAATGTCCTTCTGTACTGGGAACTGGTCACCGGCAAGATAGCATGAGGGAGACCTAATCTTCGCTTCAAGGACGTCTAAAAGAGGAACACGATGCCAGTGGACATGGACATGGTCATCGAAAGGTGGGAAGACGTCGCCAACGATCGCTCACGCTGGAGTTGATATTTACACCGAGGGCTGAAGTGAGGAGAGAAATAGAGCTTTACTACCGGTGAGAAGCGTGCTCAAAGTAAAGAAAACAAGACGACAATATTGGTTTAGAGTGTCTTCACATGCAATGATTTCAATCGAGTCAGTCACTCCCGTGTGGGGCTGTACAGCCATAACAGATGTTACGCTACCATCAGCAGCTGAAGCATAACAATTTAGGCACAGATCCATGATCTCTCGAGATAGACGGATAACATATATAATGTCACTGTATAGTATCCTCGAAGATGAAAGTGTTATTTCGCTACGAAATAACTGTGAGTTCAATCTCTGATCCGGGTAATACAAACACGGTGAAAATTGTATGAAAGGGTGTTCCAGTAACTTATACCGATTTTAAATGTGAATTAAGTTTAAGCGTCTAATGATTTTTTTCTTTTTCTTTCAGATTTAACAACTTAAGTCTTTGGCAATTTCAAACATGGAAAAATTAACAACCAAACAACGTGTTAAAGTTATCAAAGCCTATTACGATAATGAATGTTCAAACAGAATTTGAATGAGAAGTCCCCAGGTCACATCTCTCGAAACAGCAAAATCAATTGGCCATGACGCCTTTAGATTTCTTCCTTTGGGTTCATCTCAAAAGTAAAGTCTATGCCAACAAGCCAACAACAATTCAACAGCTGAAGGATGAGATAATAAGGCATATTGGTGAGATCAAGGAGCAACTATGCAGGGACATCATCAAAAATTTTGACCATCAAGTGAAGGTGTGCCGTCGAAGCCTTAGCGGACATTTGGGCGATATTATTTTTCACACATAATTGCCACGACTTAAATAACATGATCCAATAGAGAAATAAATACATTTCATTTAAAGGCTGAGAAGCCTCTCATGTTAGAGTTTTACGCTGTTGTGTTGTGTTGTATTAGCTTAAGAAAAGACAAGTGTTATGTGTATAGGGCTGAAGTAGATCTTAAAAGGAACCAAAACGCTGTCCTAAAAGAGAAACAAGAGATTAATCTCTACTACTGTCCAAATGACCAGATAAAAGTATGAACCGGATAATAGGCGTATCTATCTAGTCCTGTTATAAAGGCTGTTCAAATAACTTGGATCGATTTTAAATGTGAATTAAGTTTAAGCGACTAATGATTTTTTTTCTTTTTCTTTCAGATTTGGCGGACATTTGGGCGATATAATTTTTCACACATAATTGCCATGACTTAAAGAACATGATCCAGTAGAGAAATAAATACATTTTCACCAATAACACTGATTTATTTACTGCTGACTTTGATCCGTCTTAATGAAACACCCTTTATCAATAACTGAGCGGACCTAATAAAGGACGAGACGAGGTAGCTCTATACATGGTCAGTCAAAAGAAAACAATTTAGTTTAAAATAAAGGATTGCTACCTGAAAATAGCCAGAGGACGTTACGGCCGAAATGTTGTGAGAAAAATAATGACAATTCGATTATAATCTATACAGAAGAAAAAGTATAGCGTTATCTTACGATCAGTTGTATAGGAGTGGCTCTTTTCCAAAGTTTAACATCATGTTCTTATGCCTATTGAGAAACCTTCACGACCGTTACAATTTATGCCGTGATCAATAATTGCTAAAGCTTGAAAATCTAGTTGATGAAGTAATCGCTTTGATGCGAAAGTGAACAGCTTGCGTTAAGAGAACAAAAAAGAAACACTTTTGCATGAACAGAAAAATAAAACATTTCAAATATAAATGTCTAGGCTAACGCTTGCCACTCTTTTCCATGCATGAAATACCGTTGATTGACTGTAATGATTGCTTTGTTTTCTTATATATTGTTGAAATTTGCAAGTATTATGGGAAGATGCAATTTACTAACCATTTCCGGGAACAGGTATTTACCACCGGAAGAGAACATATGTCACGTGACGAATGTGTTCTCGAGAACAGAGCCGATATCTACAATCTGAGATGTTATCTGAGATGAATCAGTAGTTGTATTTGATTTCATATCAAAAGGCGATGACTGAAGAAAATAGATTTGTTAAAAAATAAATAAAAATAAAACAATTACCGACTTACGTAAATAGGATAGATAGATAGATAGATAGATAGATAGATAGATAGATAGATAGATCTATCTATCGATCGATTGGTGAATAAAAAATACGTATGTTTATGTGGACTTTTGTCCTTTTTGAGTGTGAGGAACCCGCTCCCAAAATATGTAAAACTATTCTGGATACACCTTGTATATCAATAAATTGACACAGAAAGACATTCATGCAGCAAACAGACAAATATAGACATAAAAATTGGAAAGTGCTTGTTGTTTTACACAATTACGGTTTTAGAAGTTTTGTAGAAAGTACAATCGTAGTCAACAACTAACACAAAACTATCAGATCTCTTCGGTAATATAGACAGACTAGCATCATGGTCCGGCGTTGCCCGTGCTTTTATTCAAAAATCGTACGACTCATACAGCAATCGCTATCACTTGACATCAAATATTTTTGCCCTTCCTTGCATTTAAAGGAGTGCCCTTTGACGTGCTGATGTTGCTACATGCCTTACTTCTTGCCTATCTCACACTGCGAATTTTTCCTAAGCTCTATACTAAACATTAAATCTCTTACGAAAAAAGAACTAAACAAAATGAACACAAAACGATCAGCTTTAAAAAAGGACTTGCAACTGGAAAAACCGAATGAAAAAAGAATGTTAACAACAAATACTTTTTCACACTTCACCCAGTCCTGCGGAATCAGAATCAACGTTGAGTTTAAGCAAGCGAATGAGCCAATTGGAGTAAAGTGCCATGCAGATTTAAATTTTTCCCACTTGTGACGAATGCAGCTATCGATTTTTTTGCATGCTAGTTAACATTCGTGTGGCTCTCACGCTGGCCAATAGAATCTTCCTGCCTATTCGTGGCAGCCAGCTATAGGCTCTCACTCTGGCCAGTGGAAAATGGCCGCAAACTACATGAAAACTGCCGTAGAAGCATGAAAAATTCGATCATTTCCACTATCAATGGGAGTTGGGAAATGCAAAGTTGGTCTTGGCCTTCCCGCTAACTTGGAGCATGTCCATGTAAATTTGGTGCAAATCCGTCGAAAATTGCGGCCGTGCATTCGTTACACACACACACACACACACACACACACACACACACACATCCTGCCTTTTATAGATAGAGATAAAAAAACAAAGAAATTTCACAGAAAAGAAAATTCCACTTCATTTCTTTTTTATTTCTTGTCTCGTTGACAAAGAACAAAATGGTTCTTTGGCATCATGGTTCCATTTCGTGAAAAGGCCGGCTAATATATAAAATAATTGAAAATTAATTCCTCATTTTAAAATTCGATATGTGTACCAGATTTCACTACTAGCTTCTCGAGCCACCCTGGAATCGCGTCAAGTGATTTCACCAGAAACTCTCCTTCTGTTCACCCTTCAAGTTATTCCAAATTCTTGTTGAGTAGACTTGTTCCTTTAACAAACCCCAAAGAAAAAAAAATCACAGTGTGTTAAGTCAGGAGTCTTGGTTGGTCACTCATACATAAAATGGGGAGTTACTTCTCAGCCACAATATACAATAAATATTATTGTTGTGGTAGGATCCACCTAATTTGCATAGTGGAGTACCGACCATATAAATATGGTTGGTACCGGGAAGAGAGGGAGGAATCAAGAGATTCAACCAGAGACTCTGCCCGACTGCGACTAAGTCAACACATTCTTCAGGAACGGTCTTACCAGGAATATACAAAAGACTATATGTAAATATTGTGTACACTTTCTTGTTTCAATACATTTTGTTCTAAGTACATTTTGTGTTGCATTATTATTCCATGCATTAGTCAAGTTTCAACAATTATTAACTTTATTATCAATATTAATATTTTTATTGTTTTTGTAGATCGAAAATAACTGAGAAGGCAGATAGATGGATATGAACAGAATAAAATACATAAATAAACATACAATTAAACAGAACGGCATAGATATAGACAAAAACACACATATATATATATATGTGTGTGTGTATGTGTACACACACACACACACACACATATATATATATATATATATATATATATATATATATATATATATTTTAAAGATATTTTTGTAGGTACAAAATTTAATGACAGAAATAAAAGTGTAAAACTTAATATTACTAGACATATTAAAAAAAAAGAAACAGGCGAAGCAAGCGGTTTCGCTCCTGCTCTTCAGGCTTCAACGGGAGATTTGATTTAAATTAAAACACAGAAAATGTACAATAAAAAGGAAGTTTTGGAGAAAAAAAAAAGAAATGAGCAAAAGGAACTAGAGACAAATGACAGCGAGCCCCAACAAACACTCACGTTGTTTACACAAAGAAGGCTTTCGGGACCCGATGTAAAGTGCCTCTAGAACCTTTAGATGAAATAAAGAGTGTGACCGGGACAACACGGTGAACCAGTCAACACTAAATTTAGCTGCACACTCCCTGCTGTTTAATAAGTGTTCGCATATGTCGGAACCATAGGTGTTTTACACTTTTATTTCTATCATATATATATATATATATATATATATATATAGGCTGGGCGATGAATTACTTTCCACCCTACATCCCCTTTCCCACAAGCGAAATTTTGCAAGCCTGTTATTGTATGCGTGTGTGTGTCTGCGTGTGCCTGTATGAGTGTGTGTGTTTGTTGTTAACATTTTAGTTATTTATGTGTTATTACCAACCAACACAATAGAAAAACAAGAAGAAATCAAATAAAATCTTACCAATATTAAAGATGTTCTTTCCGAACAGGCTATAACATCTCAGTTGGGGGGGAGGGAACTAGCTGATTGCATTCAATGCCTCGATAAGCAAACTAGTTGCATTTCATTATCGCCGATCGGACCCCGAACTACCGCTAGTCACGATGAACAGATGTCCCGTCGAGGAGTCATCGCGCCTTGAACGAGTATCGGGCCTTAAACTCATCCGAAACCTCAAGTGGAACATATAAATCATCACTAAAAATGCGGAAAAAAGGTAGTTTCTCTTTACCACTCGAGTAAGTACCTGAATCTCGTGCTATCCTCTAATTTTACAAGAGAAAAATCAGGTTTAAAAGGGAGTACTTCTGTCATATTTGGTTAGGAGCTGTCCAGTCCTCACTTTCCAGTCTAAAGAGAGTCCAAAAGCGTCTTGTGGATAACAAATTATTTTCCCCACTGCAAACCCATCTCTCACAGACGAGATGTAGCAAGCTCACTGCTCTATCGCCACTTCCATTCCTTCTTTCCACCGTTTCTAATCTTTATGACCAGGAACCGCCCTGATACGCACATTGTAGCGAACCACATCTGTAATCCATTGGTGAGATATAAGTCCCAATTGAGCTATTTCTTCTCAAGAACTGCTGCTTTGTGAAACCGACTCCGAAGAGGATGTTTCCCCGATCATTATAATCTTAACCTATTCTAGGTTGTCATATAGGAATAAATTGTCGCTGCTGACATTTGGGTTTGAACACGGTTCGCCAGAGAGCAAGCACAGTCGAACGCATCTTGAAATAATTAGATCACGTGATGCGTAAAGGAAAATATAGTTATCGGAATTAGTGTCGTCTGATCTAGTATTGTTCGAAGGCATTACTGTTGTATCTGTGATTTACAAAGTCTCTCCTACAACGGTCATTAACGGTGTTAACTCATATCTTTTCCACATATCCCCATGAACTAAGCATCTTACTCTTTAACCGTGTACCACGAATGGCTCTTGAGCATATTACACGGTGAACATTATTGGTAAAGAATAATTGTTTGTAAGAGATTCGTTTCGGCAGAAAATTTACTGGTAGTAGTAAAGATCTAATTTAGGTAATTCCGAAATTGGCGCCCTTTCAATATATTTTCATCATAATGATTTTTTTTTTAATTACTGCTTCGTTCTTTAAACTTTTCTTAATTTATTTTGTCTTCTATTTTGTTATTCGATTACCAATTATTAGTTTGATATATACATTTGTCGATCTTATCTTCCATATGTTTTATTTTTTAGCATTTCTATTTCTCTATTCGCAATATCTTTCCCTGTGTTCGTGTTCAGTTCCAAAGATATAACGCGTTTACCAAAAAACGGAGAGTCAGTTCAATGTAACTGGCTCTAGAAGAATTTGGCTGACTTCCAAGTATTCCATAAGCACGCGCGTTTTTCCAAATTTTCAACCCCATGGAACGAGGATGGGTCAACGTTGCTCACCATACTGAATTACCGGCAACTGTATAGATACCTTCTTCTGTTTACCGCGTCTCTTCAGGACATAGTCGTTCATGCCTCTCCACAGCTTTCTCTCTATTGTGACTTTTAGCATTTTTATCCCACGTTGCCCCATCCATTCACACAAGGCCAACAGGTTAATGAATCAGCTGCCTTTTACTATCTCTGTTGCCCTCAATATTAGTGGATATTATCGAATGTCAAGGAACACATCTTAAAATAAAATGCCGTCAT
>CAHIKZ030004391.1:4740000-4762500 GCA_903632075.3 Acanthosepion pharaonis | reverse complement strand
ATATACTTAGTATATATATATATATATATATATGTATATATATATATATATATATATATATATATATATATATATATATATATTATATGATTATTTATATATATTATATATGCGGGCATTAGTATGTGTGATGATCAAAAAGCCGTGAAATCAGAGGTCACAAACTCACATCAACACGACTATATATATATATATATATATATATATATATATATATATATATATATATATATATGCGTGTGAGTTCTTACTCTTATATACGCATTTATCAGAATGCGAATCAGAATCAAATACCATTGTCTTGTACTTCTGCTCACTTATGAAATTGGAGGCAGACAGAAATTGTTCCAATCTAATGTTTCAGCCAACCACTGCCTACCTACGTCCCTCTCTATTTTATTTCAGGATTCTGCTGGAACCAGTTCCAATCTCCATCTCCTGCTCCGTCCCAAAACGGCTTACCATTCAATATCTTCGGCTTTCGCCACACTCCTTACCCTAAACTATTTCCTCGCTGTTTACCGCCCTTCATCTCTTGTTGCAGAAATACGCTGTGGGGCCTATCGGCCTCTCATCTCAAATACGATGTATCAGTCGAGAGTTATTTGCCATCATCAGTTTGTTCATTGAATATTTTGCCTCGGGTTTCCTACGTCGTGTTTTCAAAATTTGCAATGATGGCTGATCTACAAGGCGAAAGTAAAGTATGAGAAGAAACGATTATAAAAGGGAAAGACACAACGTCACTTACTGGGGTGAGATTTTGCTGCTTTTGTATTTAGAATTCGCTTGCGAAACATATATTTCCATAAAGGCGAGCTATTTCTGTATTGTGTATATTTTCTTAAGTGTTCTCTCTGTGCTTTTGTTCGAATGTGTGTGCACCATTATTCTGTTGTAAGTGTGTATCTGTCTGTGTGCCACTCTGAAATGAATGTGGTCTTCAATCTCTATATTCGTCATTAACGATAAAGATAAGTGATTTTTGTGTACTACTTGTCTTAAGGAATTGACATGTTTATTCATAGATAATTTTTAGGAATGTTTAATTTCCCGAATATATATATATATATATATATATATATATATATATATATATATATATATTATTATTATTATTAAATATAACAGACAATGAATGTCTATTGTGTCTGATCACGAACCGTTCTAAAGCTGATATGTTTGCTTTAATTTCTGGTGAAAATAAAGACAAATTTGTCCAACATTTGTAAATTTTTTATTAAGTTGGTCCTAAACGTTTGGTTAGCAAAGTCAAAATATTGTTTTTAAACAAACATATTTTCTAAAAACTGAATAAAAGAAACTTATAAAGCATTTCTTGCCCGCCTTATTTGTTGAAACATATATATATATATATATAAAATAAAAACAGACCACTTTAAGGTTCCATGTAATAAATTATTTCACCACAGCGCTTTTAAAGGACTGCGGATCATCAGACTTTGCTTCCAAAGCTTTTATCCTCCTTGGGTTCACCCATACGGATTACCTAGTTTTTCATAAGCTCTTTATATATATATATATATATATATATATATATATATATATATATATATATATATATATATATATAAGCAAATATATGGATATAGATCCGACAGTATGAAGAAAATATACGGAAAAAACAAAACAAAAATCCTTATATACAATTATGTTGTTTTAATGACAAAGACGATGTACATTACATTCTTCTAATGTACATCGTCTTTGTCATGTTGTATTGATAATGTTATATTTATGAATATGTCCTGAAGATGGTTTATTAGACCGAAACGTCAGACGTTGACATATTAACATTAAAAAAACATAAACGTATATAAGGATTTTTGTTTTGTTTTTTCCGTATATATTTTTCTTCATATATATATATATATATATATATATATATATATATATGAATTGCACATTAATTGCTGCTCTTATTGAAACAGTGTTCGATGTTATATAGTCAGTCAGTTATGTGCCATACGTGATAAACGCGTAGACGATCATGTATCTTTCGATACATGATTGACGAGGTAGATTTTTTCCCGCAGTAGTTTGCCATTTCTTTCTGCGTTAGAACAATGCTATAGAACACGGTCAGTTCTGCTATTTACCCATAGTTCGAGAAGAAGAGGATTTATATCTTTCCCAAGTGTATTAGCAAGTACATACATATAATGAATTTGACTGGAATTTTAACTCGGTTCTCTGATTCCTCAATCCGTACCGCTATCCATTACTCCATCGTGCCTACCGATGTTATATAACATAGCTATAATATATATATATATATATATATATATATATATATATATATATATATATAAATAAAAAAAAAAAAGAACAGTAAGATATAAAATCCGTTGTTCTTATAGATATTTTTATTTTTACAAAATAGTGAAAATTCGCTTGAAGATGAAATGGAACTAATGCTTTTAATTTAATTGCAAAATTAAATTCAGGGTTTTTAGCTTCTATTTTTTGAAACATGGTTGGAACTGTGTAACTGTGAAAAAAAACATATTTTAAATCAATTAATTTATAATATATATATATATATATATATATATATATATATATATATATATATATATATATATATATATATCTATTTTGGAGCGGCCCATTGTAAATGTTAAAATATTATGGTAATGCCACTAATATTCAGCGTACCTGTATTCGTGCCAAAAACTTTACCATCAAAATTAAATGAAATGAAAGATGAACGAATCTGAACAATAACAAAACTAACAAATAAATCGAGACGAAATTTCAAAAAAAGAAGAAATTCTCAGGTACGTCAATGTTATCTAAGTTCTAGTGAAATATTGTTTTCATTTATGTATATATCATTAGCAAAACTGTTTCCAAATGTTATCAGTAAGTCAGGAAAAAAACATAATGGATTATCCAAAGCATTATTTATCTAATCCCCAATTTAAGAATTATCGACAACAGCGTACCGATTTCTTACATCAATTTCAAATAAATGAATTTAGCAATTCTTTGAATCTATTAAAAACATCCTTGAAAAGTAAAATGTATCCTTAATGCTTTTACGGTTACAAAGATCAGTTGCTAAAAGTTATTGCCATTCAAAAAAATAAGAATACAAGCGTTGCCTAGAAAGGCTTCTTTTATTTTTATGATTTCACCGCAAGCAAGGTAATAAAACCAGTAAGGGGTTACTGAATCTGGGAGAATATGAGAAGAAGAAAACTTTATTAAGAAGAGAGAACAATAAAAGAACAGGAATTACGAAGGAAGAATATAGCGATTGATAAACTTTTGATGTTGAGCGGAAAACAGAGGCCTGGAAGAAATTCCACAAGCGAGAAGTGCGAGAAAAGGAACTATTAACATAGAACTTACGGTTGCATTTAGTTATTTCAATTGTAAAATGATGAGATCTTGTCGCCAATCTAATATTGCGCTTGAATTTATAGAGTCTCGGTAGCATAGAGAAGAGAACAATTGACATGAAAATATTAATAGAAAAGGGAAGTTACATTACACTGGTGAGAAAATGACTGAAGCCGAGATGTCAGGTCAAGACCAATAACATTGCAGATTCTTCTTTTTATATTATCATGAATCTTTAAATATATAGCATAAGTACCAAATTAGATGTTGTGGAAATACTCAATGTATAAACGAATGGTAGACTTATAAATATGTAAGATAGAAAAATTGTCTAGTACGATACAGTGATACAGTCAATCCATTTTAGTAGCTGTAAACATACTAACGGATTCAATATAATCTTTCCATTTCATATCATGAAACTGCAACGAGTCACACTTTTGGAGTTTAGCATCAGTCATGCTGATAGAAGGTAAAAAGACTATTAAAATATTTAAATAGTACCTAGCCTAATTATAAAAAAAAAGATACGAGGTTTACTGAAATGTTTTCAACTTCCTTTTAAGAGTTAAAATGAACCATGTTTAATCATTTCACTGCAAGGCGGGCGACAATGTCACTAGAACAGGGTTGGATGCAGGAAGTGAACGCGAGACAGAATGAAAAGATTGAAAATGGAAAGGATCGTGGAAAGAGCAAAGAAGAACAGGGTCCCAGAAGATGGCGAATGACGTTGTATTTAAATATGTGTAATTATCAGCGAAGCAAGAAATCGGGAGTTCCACAGGTGGAAAGTGCGAGACATAAAAACCGTTAGACTAGTAGTGCCGTTTGCATCTGAAACGGTGAGATATCCACTGACCGCCCCACGCGGTCGGATGTGGCACAAGGCCGAGTTTATTGTGGGGTATCCGAGCCCGTATACTCGGCCAAGAATACCCCGTAGACTCCGTAACAACAGGGTCGGGTAGCTGTCTCCCGAGACGAGATAGCTTTGTCTGGAGATCCTCCCTGCCCGCAGGTAAAGATTTTGACCAGCACACTTCCGAAGTAATCCGTAGACCGAATTGCCTATCTAGTAGCACGCTTAAATTCATATAATTAAATTCACCAGGGACAAATATTCATCATTCGAGCGGTTGCCATGAAAGTATTTTATAGAAGAGACAGAAGTAAGCTACGTCACGTCGAGAAGAAAGGGATTGAAAACGAGTTGCCTAGTGAGGATTTAGATATTGTCACGATCCTCAAGAAGCGCAGGCCTGATACGACGACAGTATCCAATACACGGACGAATGGTAGATCTATAAATATGCATGATGGATTTTGACGAGAAGTCCTTTTTCACACGACACAGTGAAACAATCTTCCTCACAGCAGATATCAGCATTGAATTGGGCCGAGACAAATTCGCCGAGTTAACACTTAACAGAAGGAAATTCTTGCAGACAACGTCTATAAATACTACGAACAGAATTAGTGTAGCTTAATAACGAAAGCTATTACCTTAGATATCTGTAAGGTTTTAGACAAGGTGACATAGGAGCCCGCTACACAAATATCCCAGTGGCATATCTGGAAGTGTCTACGTAATCCCCAAACCCTTTCTTTCAGTACGTTTCTTTTTTACTTTTTATCAACGATCAGCCTAGGGACATTATCCGATCCCAAGTAGTCACATATGCTGATAATACCACAGTTTATAGGTGCACTTCAAAATATTATGTTGTTCTGAGCCTTACAGCAGACATTCGTTGATCAAACTCGAATGTCTCAATTGGGGAAATAACTGGCTTTAATTTTCGATGCCTCAAGAACGAATTTATGAATATTTATTCTTTTGGATGGTGAAAAAAAGCAAGGAGTCGACCATAGTCTGGATCACCGACTCAATGCAAACGGCTCTTTCCTTAGCTGTATAGTATGTGCTTCGACAGGGCAACATGCATTGTTTTGGATTGTAAAGCCTGTTCATGGGCATATGTCCGTTTAAAAGGTACTTCTGAATAAATAATTGCCAAATTTTGTCAGTCCATCAGTGTGCTTGTAACCCCTCTAATTCCAGCGAAACATACTCTACATACACATATTATACCTTTTTGGGATCAGGATGAACCCGGAATTGAAAACCTGCTCTTCACTTGGTGCTTGACCATCCAGCATTGAGTTTTGTGTCCGGAGAACAGTAAAAACTTCAAATATATCATCTATCTTCTTTTATTCTTCTGTTCTATTCTATCTAAACAGCAAATTCTGTCTGTCCGTCCGTGTGTTTGAAACCCCTCCAACTCGGGCCATACTTTATCTACATAGACATATTATACCTTTTTGGAATCAGGATGATCCCGAGTCTAAAATTCAGCACTTCATCTACCCTTGAGATTTGTGTCCGGATGAGGAGATAACAATTAAAAGTCTAAAAATTACAAAAATTTCTTAAATAACTAAAAAAAATTAGGTAATTTAAAAATGTTTAATTTATTTTAAAGTTTAGTTTAAAGTTACACAAAAACTTTGTGAATTTAAAAAGAAATGTGTTAAAATTCAGTTTAAAATATCTCTAAAACTTTATGAATTGAGGAAATCAATTTTATTCCTTCAAAATGCCAAGGGATCAGAGTTAAGCTGAGAGGTTTCGTAACGTGAGGTTTTGAAGTTGCACGAGATGAGATATCACGGAAAAACGAAGACAGTCTTTATAACAAGATTATAACAAGAAATCAGGGGTGTTTCATTAAGACGGATCAAAGTCAGCAGTAAATAAATCAGTGTTATTGGTGAAAATGTATTTATTTCTCTACTGGATCATGTTCTTTAAGTCATGGCAATTATGTGTGAAAAATTATGTCCGCCAAATCTGAAAGAAAAAGAAAAAAAATCATTAGTCGCTTAAACTTAATTCACATTTAAAATCGATCCAAGTTATTTGAACAGCCTTTATAACAGGACTAGATAGATACGCCTATTATCCGGTTCATACTTTTATCTGGTCATTTGGACAGTAGTAGAGATTAATCTCTTGTTTCTCTTTTAGGACAGCGTTTTGGTTCCTTTTAAGGTCTACTTCAGCCCTATACACATAACACTTGTCTTTTCTTAAGCTAATACAACACAACACAACAGCGTAAAACTCTAACATGAGAGGCTTCTCAGCCTTTATTGGGAGAATATTTGTTAGAAAAATTGGATATGAATGAAAACAACGTAAATAATAACTTATCGTCCCAGAAATTCAGACAGAAATCGCTTAATACTCGTATTTTCACATATTTTCCAATATGAAATTTGTCAAATAAATTCATCTTTGACATATTTTCACTCGAACTTAAATGCCTGATCCGACATCGGTGCGACATTATTCATCCAATCTATTTTCTGATTTGAATAGCGTGATTACCAACTTTGTATTATTTCATCAATTTCTTGAGACATAAAAGAATAGTAAGATGTAAAAGTATAGTTTTTTTTTGTTACAATTGATTGGATTCCTCAGTTTTATTGCGATGAGAATATGACAACGTAAATTGGCGAGTGTTCATTTTTCTTTTTTCCTGGGTGAAGATGACGTGGTGGGTTTGGATTTCTCCTTGTCCAATCTGCTGCTGCGGACGCCTGAATCTACACTTAGACATGAACAAATAAATGAAGGTAAAGTACCAAGGAGACAGTCACGAAGAGAAAAATATAATGCTATCTGTCTATTCCAGTATGTTCATTATCTATCTATCTATCTATCTATCTATCTATCTATTTGAGTCTGTTCACATCTATTTCAATCTAATTTTATCCATCTATATATCTATCTCAGTCTGTTCACATCTATCTATCTATCTATCTATCTATCTATTTCAATCTGTTCACATCTATTTCAATCTAATTTTATCCATCTATATATCTATCTCAGTCTATTCACATCTATCTATCTATCTATCTATCTATCTATCTATCTATCTATCTATTTCAATCTGTTCACATCTATTTCAATCTAATTTTATCCATCTATATATCTATCTCAGTCTATTCATCTATCTATCTATCTATCTATCTATCTATCTATCTATCTATCTATCTCAACCTGTTCACATCTATTTCAGTCTAATTTTATCCATCTATATATCTAAGTCTGTTCACATCTATCTATCTATCTTATATTATATTTTATAGTATATATATATATATATATATATATATATATATATATATATATATATATATATTATTCACCAAACAATAAAGAAATAAAAAATATGAAAAATCTAAAATCTACCTTTGAACAAAATCTGTTTTACATTGTTCGGACTTTTGTCTTCATCTTTACTATAATATTCTTATTATTTCGTTTCGAAATTTCAACAAATATCACCCGAGGAAGACCGGAGAGTAGAATGACCGAAACGTTGTGAATGTGACAAGAAAAACAAGGACAATAGTCAAATGTGTAGAAAAAATAACTTATTTAACAAATATCTCATAAAAGTAATCCACCAAAAAGAACCAATGGGTCTACGTGGATGTGCATGTGGTGTAATGAATAGTGGCTAGGAATGATATCGGAGAGACAGGTTCGAATTAGAGTCGAGTTCGTTACATTCACTTCCGTGAATATATCCTTGAGAAATCTAAGAATCTATCTTCTCCCCCACAGCTATAGATTAAATTGAAGGACTTCTATATGGAAAAAAATATTCTCAAAATATTGTTAATGAAACATTCATTTGTCAAAAAGAATTATTCTTAAAATCCCAAATACGCATCGGTTTAAATATTTCCCAAAAGATTAATGAGCAGTAATAAAAAACAAACAAAAAGATAATCGACCATTCATGTCAAACCCAGATATCCTAAGTTGGTTTGTCAATAAATGACATCTTCGTGTCGCCGACGTAACCGTTTTGTTTATTACCTTATATATATATATATATATATATATATATATATATATATATATATATATATATATATATATATATATATATATATATAATATAATGTAAATCTATTTTAACTCAGTGGGTGAAAAAACCTGGATAGCACAATTTTTCAAACAAAGGAAAAATCGGAAAAAAAAAGAAGACAGAACTAGAAACATCCGATCAAGGCGAAAGAAATCGTCCAGTAACTTAAATCTCTGGTACAAAGAAAAAAAAACAAGCGAGTAACGATATATATATATATATATATATATATATATATATATATATATATATATATATATATATATAGTTAGGAAATCGGCCAATTGTTTTACTAATGCTGCATTTTTTATAAATAGAAATTTATGAAGACTATATTTTGTAAAAAGATAAATTATAAATAATTGAGTGAGCGCAGCCCGACGTGAGGTGTGGTAAAAAGTGAGGAAAGGGAGGGGAAAATCAAGTGTATTTGAAAAGTATCGTGGAGGGGGGGATTAAATGAAATATACGCACATCCTTTTTATTTTACTTTAAACGAATTCAAAAGGAACTTTTTAGTATGAATACAACGAGACATAATTTCCGATCTCTGTTTTAAAATATTATTGAGTACTTTTTTTCAATACTTCTATTTCCTGGTCTCATCCAACTTTGACCATTATTATATCTATATATCCATATATTTATACCTACATATATTTATACCTACATATATATATATATATATAGATATATATATATAATCAAATAAATAAATTTACATGCTAGTGCTCCCACACACACACATATATCCTTTGGTGTAAGTAAAAAACTGCTCAATGCAAAGGAACAGAGCTATTAAGTATATATTAATAAATAAACATAAGACCCCACGCTGAGTTCTCATTACATGACGATTGCATAGCGCATAAAAAGAGTTCCATGCTCTATGCAATCGTCAGGTACTGAGAACTCAGCGTGTGGTCTTATGTTTATTTATTAATATATAATTAAGAAAAATCTATAAACTACAGAAGGATGCTGGGAATGTTATAGATGAATTATATGAGCAATTCAAGAGTTTTAAGGGAAATGGTAACAAGAAGGACACCTGTAATCAAAATCCAAAGCAACAGAAAAAAGAAAATACTTGGGGAATTTAATTCTTTTCTGACATCTTAAAGACGAGGAGAAAAGATTAAGAAATAAAGTTTGGCTTCAGCAAGTCGAAAACCCAAATTACAAATTAAAAAGCGGAGATACCAAAATCAAACAAGTACAATTTTTCTTTTTATTTACATTTTTATCACATTTCTTATTAAATATCGCATATTGTAATAATAGAAGAAATCCAAAGGTGAAATTTTGTAACAACATGGACGTAAACTTGCTGTGTTTGATTTAACAAAGTAATTTTTATAATTTATCGGCTTAGTAAATTGCTTTCTCTTTTAATTAAAATAGGCATTGACATTATAGTCATTCTCGTCATGGTGTATTGTATTGTAAATAGTCTCTTTTGTGTTCATATATTCATTATTCACCTTTTCACCATAAATCTAAACCTATAATAATAATCAATGTTTATTTATTTATATATTTCCTGACACATCTGTAGTGAGAAAGGGAGGTAAATTTATCAAGGATTACCCCCCCTAGTTATTTTAATAATCTATACAAATAAAATAGTTAACTGTATTAAGAACCCAAGATTCGATAAAAAATGAGCCTACATGATGAAAAAATGACTTAAACTTAATGAAAACTAAGTTTAATAATAAAAATCTTTATTTTATTAGGAGGAAAGACCAGAGGATTTTTTGATTATTAAATTATATTTTTCGAATCGTTTAAAATTTTGGTTAAATTTTATTATTTTTTGCGTCAGCCAGTATAGTATTAGTATAGGTAATTTTAGCGTCTTTTTGTGGTGAAAAAACATTGATTTGTCATTGATTCGTGCAAAAATCAAATAATTGTTGGATTTTACTAAAACTTTCAGGATTATTTACAAATTAATTAGATTATTTTGCTGTTTCTTTTTTAGAAAGTCTTGGTATATATATATATACATTTTCATTAATTTATTTTAGGATATTACACTGAAAACATGTCAAAATCGCTACACAAGTGCAGTGGGTTTTTTTTTCGAGGCGTATACAATGCATCTCATAAGATGGTTGTAAATTACTGACGAGTGAACGATTTAATCAGATTTAAAAGCTAACTTCAGCCTCTTTTTGCGAAAAAAGAGAAAAATCGAAGAGGAGGTTTGGTTATAAGGTTTGTGAGCTTTGTTTAGATCAACCAATCAAATATGACCTACGTTAAATTTAAACTCTGCAAAAAGCAAAAATTAAGTAATTATTTTCCATAAATGGTCATGACACGTAGGTTTGAAATCAGTGACAGAAACAGACGTTAAAGAGGAGCGGATGTAAATGGATACATATTCTACATTAGACGATGTCATTTCCTAAGAAAAATTAAGTGATAATTTTGCAAAAAGCCAGACAAGTTATATGCTTTGTGAGTTTCCTACATAAACATCATTTTGATAGTTGATAAATAAATAGCTCCTTTAAGAAATCAGTAAATAATTTAAACGTACAGAATTACTTGATAAATTAATATGTAAATGTTGACTAAAGATTATTTATATCAGGTGTCAATAACATTTTTTTACTCTATTCGTTCTCATCTTACCTGGACACACACACACACATGTATGTGTGTGTATGTGTGTGTGTGTGTGTGTGTGTGTGTGTGTGTGTGTGTGTGTGTGTGTGTTAGTTGCCCCCACTCTCTTATTTAATTTTATGAAATTTCGAGAATTATTTTTGTTTCCGTTTAATGTTTATATTAGTTATAAGCAAGATCGTTGGTAAATTTAAATCCTCAATTTATTTTTTTTTAAATCTGCTCGGAATCATAAAATAAAAACAAACATCTTAAGTAACTTTTTTCGATGAATAATGAATTTTAACAATACTAGTTTTAATTTGATCAAAATTTGAATTAGAATATTTCATGAAGTTTTACATCATTTTAAATTCTGTATTAATTGATTGTTGTTAACCAAAATATTATATTTACTAATCATAAATGAAAAAAGATTACTGCCATTTAGCGATCTCAGTGTTTTAAAAAGAATTTAGAAATATTTTTGTGTGTAGGTATTAAACTTGCTGATTTTTTTAAAATACGGACGTCCATACACGACATAATCATAAAATAAGAGCAATAACTATCATAAATTTAATTCTAAAGTGCAGAAAATTCAATAAAACATTAGATTATTTAGAATATCTTTCTAAAATTTTTAAATTAGTGTATAGTTAAAAAATAAAAATAAAAAATGCGCCCACTTTATTTTCCTGAAGTAATTTTACAGATATGTCTACCATAGAAAGATTAATAAATTTCCGGTTGTCAACAGAGTTGTCAGGCGGTCAGTAGACCTGTCACCACTTTATAAAATATCTACTTCTGTGTTAAAAAAAAATTATGTAATATTTAAACTAAAAGTAAGTAATATGTGTTTCAAATTAGATTAATTAAGTTCTAAATCAGCCAATATTCCCCAAATGATATTTCAGAAAAGTATATTTTATTTTGAAATATTTTTTTTTATAAATAGAATTACGTTGTACTGAAAGAATAAGTTCGAAATGCAACAAAAAAACAACGGCACTGGGATAGTGCGTAACAAGTGATGAACGAAACAGTATATAAAAAAAAAAGAATGTTTTTTTTCTCCGCAATTCGTTCCCTGATGCAACTTTAATAAATATGAAACATTTTAGATTAATAAACGTTTCTTATTTGTTTATTCATCTGTTTATCTATCTATCTACCTAACTGTTCATAACTATAGAACTACCAAACAATATAGCTAGATAAGTATGGGTAGTTAGCAAGATCTATCTCACTCTGTTACTTAACCCTTTCTTTTATTTCTGTTTATCTCAGTCAAATTCTTTCTTCCTTTCTTTCTTTCTATCTATCTATCTGTCTATCTCAGTCTATACCAATCCAAACAGATAACTGAAATCTTTTATAAGATCAGCGTTTCGTTTAAATATGATCACGTCATCGTCATTGGTATTGCTTTTATGCCCATCGTCTTTTTCATGTTGAATTGTATATGTTAATTATGTTTTATGAATATGTCCTGAAGATGGTCTATTAGACCGAAACGTCCGACGTTGACATCAAACATTAAAACAGCATAATCGCATATTAGGATTTTTGTTTGTTTTTTCAGTATATTTTTCTTCCTACTGTCGGATCTATATCCATGTATTTGCTTACATATCTATTTATCTATTTTTCATACTGAACAAATTATTTTGTCTTTTTGTTATTTTGCATAATTCCCTTGTCAAATTTGTTGTATTTAAACTATTGTTTTAAAAATTGAATTTTATAATCCTTTTTTTTGGGCTTATTAACATATTTAAAAAAAATCTGGCATCACACGGGCATTAGATTCTGAGAAACGGATAAAATTATTCAAAATTGATGGATGTATGAATAATTTCGTCGTTGACTGTATGTATCTATCTATCTCAGTTTATTCTTATCTATCTATGTATCTATCAATCTCAGTCTGTTGTAATCTATCTATCTATCTATCTATGATAAAAAAGAAACAAGAAATAAAACTTTATAAACTGAACGTTGTTTGCTATGTATTTACTTTTATCAGAAATGTGTGGTGTTTCGATTTTTAAATTCTATTTTTCTTTTCGTTCAGAAGGCGTCACACATTTATTATGTTGGATGTATGTGTGTACGTGTAAACTTCATTGTTAGTTTAATTTTTATTGGTTACACACGCACGCACTAATGCCACATAATAAAGAGCGTTACGTCTGTGTAGACGTCACATCCTTTTGTCTTAATTGATTGTGTAACGAATGAAGACAAAAATGCGTGACGGTTACACAACCAAAGAAATATGATTGATCGGTAATAATATTTAGCAATATCCATTTCAGCCTATTGCTTCTCGCTCTCTCTCTCTCTCTCTCTCTCTCTCTCTCTATATATATATATATATATATATATATATATATATATATATATATATATATATATAACGCTCTATGTTACTGTTATTTAAAAATTTTAGATTTATCCTTTGTAGTTATTGAATTTTTACAAAGCAAGCGTTTCATTCTAAGGGAGTTGACCGGAAATTAGTAGAAATGTAAAATAGCATTAAATGTTATATACACGTTAATATGTTGTTGCTATATTCATAATAATTAATCGCAGTTACAATAAGTTTGTCTTTGGAATTTACCTCTGAATATGATCGTGGAAAAGATCAAAAGTTAAAAATAACTACGGCACCATACTTGATGATTTTCATTTTAACATCAGGAAAACTGATTAGACAAGTGGAAAGTTGACACAATATATATATATATATATATATATATATATATATATATATATATATATATATGAGGCTTACACAGGAGTGTCTTAAAAATAAATGCATGTAGCCACACAACATTTCGCTTTTGTTTATCATGATTTGACTTAATAAAGTGAAATGACAAAACGGATCAGCAAGGAATAAGAACTATTTTCCGATTTTCTATTCTATTCACTTTGTTTTCTCTACAGATTTATTCTGAGAAATTTCACACATTGTGGACATGAAAAACAAACATACTCTTAGTCAAAAAAGAAAAGAAAAACTTACTAATATCCCAAAAGAGTCTTACGCAAGAGCGTTTCTTTTTATATATATATATATATATATATATATATATATATATATATATATATATATATGTGTGTGTGTGTGTGTGTGTATGTATGTATAGCAAAAGTAAACCTAAAGAGCCAGACAAACCTACCATCAGAATAGGAAATATAAACCTACAACACAAAAACATAAGCATGTGACAAAAAACAAAAAAAAAAAAACAACAAAAAATCAAGTAACACAACAAAGTGGGAACGTATTTATTTAAAACATAAAAAAAAAACCTCCTCGTACTTGGGTATTGGTTTGTTGATTTTCAAGCTAAAACACCTAAGGTTTTGCCGGACCAGTACAACTGCTTATATTGATAAGATTATTATTGTTATATATATATATATATATATATATATATATATATATATATATATATATATATATATATATAAAATAAAACCGTTTGGAAAACCAACGGACAACTTGCCAAAACCTAAATCTTGTATCCAGATATATTCTCGAATAAAACCGAAAATACTGAAAAAAAAGAAAGAGAAAAAGAAAGGGCTAAAAGCAAGCTTACCTACTCTGGAATGTGCTCGAAGGCATGAAACAGTACTTGGCTTTATTGTGGCTACTTCTATCGGTAACTGGGACTCGGTAATCGAGAAATCAGTTCGAACAGTGAAAAGAATACATAAATATTGATAACGCAATTCAGGGCATAGATTTCGCGGAAAAATCTAGAAAATCCACTCTGTTTATCGAAATCATGATTTTTTTTATGCTTTTCTCCATCGAGGATGTTATAATTTCGGTAAACTGCCAGACAGAATGATAAAACATATTAATATTATAGGAAATAATATTTTTAATTTTTTTTTTTTTTGATTACTTGGCCGATGACAATATTTCAGCGCTGTTTAAAGAACTCCTGACACATACACTCACATCTTCCGACCTTTCGTAATTTTCTCCGTTTGTTTTATTCAAATATTATTGAAAGTAAAGAAGAGAAAAGAAAGAAGATGTTTTTTTAAAAAAAAAAATACGTAGCTAAGAAAATTGAATCACCGAATATAAATTAAGAAACAAAGAAAATAATATTAGAAAAATATGAAATTTGCATGAGGTTCTTTACTAAAAAAATGTCTACTCGTCTTTTCTCACCTTAAGTTCTTGACTTTCTTTGCATTTTTTTTTCGTTTTTTTTTTTGTCTGACGAATTTCTGTTTATTATTTTTCTTGTTTCGACAACAGCCAATTTCCCGATTTCCATTTGATTTTCATTTTTTTTCATTCGTTTCGCTGCCATTCCTTTATTGGTTTATGCTTTTCTTTCGTTAGATGCCTAGTCAAAATAATATTCGCAAAAGTGCGAATTTTCATCTCAGAGTAGAATGGGCCGTTTATATAATACTGATTATGTCTTGGCCTTTATCTGGCTAGAACATTTCTGGAAACAAAAACCAGATTTACTGTAAATATAGATAAATGTCCTTCCTTTATTTCACTGCGAATGGAGATATATTCTGACTTATACAGATAATTGAAAATTCTGCGAATATAGGTAGCAAAAATTTTTAAGGCGAATACTATGAAAACCGATAGACATTTTGTGTGGATTAATTTTAATGATCAACTTTTCTAGGTGATAAATAATCCTTCTCTGACAAGGAAGACATCCCATCAGAAATAATCTGATCTTCATTTCGAAAGAAAAACAGATAAAATACTAAACCAATACTTATACAAAATAGAACAACCATCCATAAATAAAAAAAACAAACAAAAATAATTATAACTTTAACCACATCCTAATATATATATATATATATATATATATATATATATATATATATATATATATATATATATATAAATTTCGATTATAGGTGCAGTTCAATTTACATGAATCATTCAAACAAAAAACAAATATAGAGGTTAATGATTTAAATGGCGAGAATACATCTTCGCAAACAATTTCAATAAGGTACACTAACCCCGAACCTGTATATGAATGATACGATCCTTGTTTATAAATTCCAGTTTCATAAGGTCTTTTTTAGTTTTTTACAAGCTTTCGTCTGTTCCTATGTTTCTATATTTGATTTTTTGTATGAATGATTCATGTATATATATATATATATATATATATATATATATATATATATATATAAATCACAACACTTTTAGTTTACGTCACAACACTCTTTGTTTACGTCACACCATCTTTTGTTTACGTCACAGGACTACGACGTCAAATCGAAATAAAAGCATTCATCATACATTATTTTTTAAAAAATAGCGTTGATACATCGTTTAAAAAATGACTAAACTTAGCAATTTTTTCTATTTAGCCTGATGGTGACTTAAAAAAATTATCCTGGGTATGACGATAAACTACACCTGGCAGCACGTTTTCTGAGCGTGGAACCACCTTTAATTTCAGTTGTTCTCAGACCATCCCCTCTACCCGATGTGGCAGTCCCAACTATGGGCAAATAGTGAACCCCCAAACAAAAACAAATCACTATGAAAGTATAAAAATCATTTTTTTTTTTACTAAACATACCAGTAATACATTATTATATAAAAAATTACCGACATTACATATAAAAAATGATAAACAGTATAAATGTTACAGTAGAATTGCCAACAATACATTTTGTCTGTAGTTGAGGCCATAAAATTGGGTTCAAAATATTTAGATTTCGGCATTAAATAACCCATAGAGGTGTTTATATGCCGCTAAATGAAATTAACTAAGCAGCCAATATGAAATAACTTTATTTGACATTATTCCATATAATATGCTACAATTTCCTAAAGAAATCAAACTGTATTCCGAAATATAACTTCAACAAAACTACAACATAAAACACAGATATCACTGCCTCTAATAATCATATCCATCCAAACGTGTATATCCACAAAAGCTGAGTATTATCTACCATGTATTCAATTGTGAAAGCAGAATAACATATATCATATTTTTATTACTTCAAAGCTCCCAAGAAAATAAGATTTCGGCATTAAATGACCCATGAAGGGGTTGATATGTCGTTAAACAAACAAAACAAACAATCCAACTACAAAATCTTGGATTTTATTTTTTGTAGAAGTAAAAATAACGGATGGATACATTTTTATTTTTTTTTTATTTTAGGAAAATATTTTAAGCAAGCCTTTACTTGGCGTAACAATATTTTTGTCTTTTTTTTTCAAATGATTTTTGTCATTAAAGAAAACACACACACACATACACACACACACACACACATATATATATATATATATATGTGTGTGTGTGTGTGTGTGTGTGTGTGTGTGTGTGTGTGTGTGTGTGTGGAGGGTTGCGTACCTCGACGTGGTGTAATGGTTAGCAAGCTTTTCTCCGCTATATGAATTCCGACTGAGGAGTGAATTGAATCCTAACTGGATACCCCATACTTTCGGTCTTGTGCCAAATCTATGCTACGCTTAGGAAATCATTATAGCACCTCGACGTGATGTAATGGTTAACAAGCTTCTCTCCGCTGGATCTATTACGACTGAGTAGTCAACTGGATCCTCACTGCATGCCCCATAAGTTCGACCTTGTGCTCTTAAAAAATCTCCATATATATCCGAGGGAAAGTAAAAAAAAAAAAAAAAAAAAAAAACTCTTCTCCCTTTTGCTATGACATATCTTCAGGTTTGTCAGGCTGTCTTTTGTCATGCTGTTGGTGTAATGGATAGCGCCTCGAAATGCAAAATCAGAGAGTCGAGTTCGAATTACAGTCAGGTTTGGTACATGCGTAAGTACCCATGGAAAAGCTATGAATCCATCTCCGTGCCCACAGCCATGGATTAAATAGTAGATTTTGAAAATAACAACAACATTATTAATGCAATATTCACTTGCACAAAAAAGAATTATTCTTACAATCTAAAATCCGTCTAGGCTTCAAATAAACTCGAAAGAGTTGATAATCTGTAAAAAAAAAAGAATTTTTTGCATGAAACAATAATTTTATTTTATTTCATTTTTTTAATCATTTCACCCCAAGCAAGGCAATAAAGTCATTAACAAGCAAGTTTTAACTGAGTGTTAGAGAGTATGAGAAAAATACTATTGAATGACAATAAGTCAGTAGATAACGATTGACATTGCATTTCAAATTTTTAAGATCAATTTTGGCTGGGACGCAAGAAACCAGAAGAGAATTCCTCTTGAAGAATAGATGAAACTATTAGCATAGAACTTCCGGTTCCATTTAGCCATTTCAACTGTAAATTGAGGAGACTTTGCCGCCAATCAGGTACTGCGCTTAAATCCAGAATGTCTAGGTACCTACAATAGTACGCTTTTCCCAACTATACGAAATACCGTAACTCAAGGAAACAAATATCATTGATTTATATGAGCATATATTTTGAGTATTTCAAAGGCTAGAAACTAATATACATCTGCTACATGTACTAATATATATCTGTTCGACTCGAAATCGAAGGTCAACGTTTTTACTCTTGTGTGGTTCATGTGGAGGGCATGCGTTGTTTTACAACAATTCTTTGTAGATACTCGGGACGCAGGCGCGCATTCAAAAGTAAAGACATGCTTTTCTGAAAACACTGCAACACTTCCAGACATTTTCAATAAGATTATTTTGTTGAGTTTAAGAACGCCCAAAAGAAAAGTATGGCGTACGTACAGAATAAAAATCGAACTCACGAATAAGACAAGCTTGTTAACCATTACTCTGCGTTAAAGCACTCTTTATTTACTCAGCGTAACCTATCTTGGTACCAAGCTGCACGTTTTTGCCCTCGATTGAAGATCAAATGCATAACCCCTTCGTAGATTCGAACCTAATTAGCCAACTAAACTTTAATCTTTTATCTACAGATCATAGATTGCCCCCCCACCCACCAAAAAAAAAACAACTATAGAGCACCCAATGTAAATCGAACTCACAAGATATATTCTGGAATAAAAACTCATTAACAATTAGCCCAGGATGAGGAGCATTTATTATTTACTAAACAAGGGTTAGTACTGGCACAAGGACACCTGTTTGTGACAGCAATTTAACATCAAACTCTGTTAAAAAAGTAAGCTTGTTAACCATTACCTAATACCAACAAGTTCTTTCTTTCTTTCTACTAAATTTAGCTTAGTTTCGGTATTAAGCGTTATGGAGAACACAGTGAGACTCAAACTCACGAGCAACGGTTAACCGTACCAGCTTGTTAACCATTACACCACGTCAAGATGCCAATTGGATAATAAGGAAAATATTGTGGGTTAAAATAGTTGGTTAGGCTCTCGCTTTTCCTTCATATGCAGAAGAGAACTGACCAATGAAAAATGGCTTCAGGCATAAAAAAGAAAGAAAATAATGTTTCCTCTGTTTTACTTCCCCCTTCATTCCTCCTTGTCGGGGGCGTTTTTATCAAACATCTCTAATAACATGACACGAGGTAAACGACAGTATGAACCCTTCCGCAGGCAGACAAGCCTATTTCTTTCAGGTAACCAAAAACCGAATGTCTGTCTGTTAGCAGTCACTAGAGGTCTTTGGAATTGTTTCGACACAACCACATCAAGATGCTTATCGATGGATCGCCGTTAATTCGGGGAAAATATCATTTAGACTTGTAGGGCAATTTATGGTGGTCGCTTCAACGCCAACCCCACAAAAATTGCCCAAGGCAATGCACGGCGTTAGGGAGAAGACGAGAAGCGTAGAACAAGGCCGATAAAGAGACGACAGTGCAGTGTTTGTAACCGCAGGCTATGGAGTTTATATTCATGAGTACCGGCTTAGAGAACAAACTTTACAAATATTGTCGCTTCTAAGATGTGAAGGAAAGAGAAGCAAAGAATTGTCGGACGAAGGCAAGTGGGTTGAAAATGAGGGTCGGGGTTGTTCTTAGTGAGCATTCAGACACGATGCTTGATTGGGTAAGTTAGTTGACGGTTTGTGTATGGGTGAAAGCATGGGGATATTTGGTCCTGTGTGATAGCTGACTGATTGATTGGCAACTGTCAAGGTTGACTATGAGAGTAACAGATTTTTAGCACTGCTGCCTGGATAGTTACAAGATAGCTATAGGAAAGTGGTTTGCAAGAGCGCACACGAATGCATTTACTGCTTTCTCGCCAACCCTGTATCGGCGATTTAAAAAGAAAATTATTTAATAAATATCTTTTCAAAAATATGCGCGCTTACGGCCATATTACGTTGTAACACCGGTTCTTGTACAATCAGCGATGTTTAACAGTAGCTAGATGGGTGGCCGCTTGGTAATACCTGGAGCTGTAATTTTTGGAAGTCCGGCTGGTTTAATGGATAACGGCTCGGAATTGGAAATCTGAGAGTGAAATTCTAGTTATAGTCGGGTTTGTTATATTTACGCGCAGATACCTTGGAAAAGGTATGAATCAGCGTCTTCTTTGTAACTATGGATTAATAAGTAGAATCTGTATCAGTAAATTATTATTTTTCTCAAAATAATTCTTACAATCTAAACAAATATATATTTTTTAGCTCTAAATAACATGGAAAAAGGTTGATAAGCCGTAAAAAGCAAATCAATCAATTAATTCATGTATATCCGGGTAGTGTAGTAGGTAACAGCGTGGAAAGTGGTATCCGCTAGCCGAGTTGTAATTCCGGGATAGTCTGTTGCATTCAGTTTCACACTAATGTCTGTAAGAACGACATGAACTCTTCTCCCCTCTCTACAACTAGATAGGGATTAAATATCAGGGTTGACTTGAGACTATAGCTTTGTGATTCAACCTGTCAAAAGAAAGGAAAACTCTCGCTGTGGAGAATCATGACCATCTACGTCTTACTGGTAAATGCCGTTACAAAAGTTCCTTTCCAACTCACAAAACATATTTTCCTAATTATCTGTTAATCGCCATGATTCTTTGAAAGAACCAGCAGGTGAGATTTTTCGTTGTCTTCACCACCGTTTGTAATTAATAATATTCTTTGTCCAAGACTGGTTGCCAGAAAAAAAAAGAAAAAGAAAAAGAAAAGGCAAGTGTGTCTAATCTACTCTGCTATTTAACAAATAGTTAAGGGGGTAGCGAGGGATTTGTGCCTTTCTTCTTCGTATTAGTGGTTAAGTGAAGAAAACAAACCATATCGAAACTTGAATAAGTTTCTCCTATTCACTTTTAAAGCCCGATAACAGTTACGCTATCAGCAAAGTCCATATAAAACTTCATTCAGTGGTAGATCATTGGATTGCAGCAACAGATCGTGGCATTGTACAATAACCATTAAAAACGCCAATTGGTTTCACCCTTGACTGAACTATACGATATATATATATATATATATATATATATATATATATATATATATATATATATATATATATATATATATATATACACTGAATGTGCTGTTTTGTAAAAAAATATCTCTTCTGGATGTGTTGTTTTGTAAAATATCTTTTTTGTCATCATACAATCTTTTATTTCAATTCTTCGATGTTTCTACAAGATATTTGTAACAATCATTCCTCCTTGAATTTTTTATTATTTTCTTTGTATTAATTAAGTCACTCCTTGTTTAGGAAGTAGTGTAACAAATTTTATATTAATTCTTTTCAACTGTAAATGTGAGAGGTCGAGTAATATATCTCGATTTGGGTGATTTTCTGGATGGGTTATGAAATATTTGACGAGCATTATGTTTTCGCGTTGAAGATGAAATGTATGATATATATATATATATATATATATATATATATATATATATATATATATATATATATATATATAATAGCTGGCCACTCGTATTCGAGGATAACCCTATTGCAGACTCTCGCACAGGCGTATGTGTGTTTATTCAACACCCACAGAGCCCACCTGTGGTTTATACTGCAACTATGTTGAGCAGACCTTAGTTACAGTTTTTGGGAGAGACCTTGTTATCTAGAGTGATCAACAATTTGAACAAGGCTAGCACAGTCAAACCCTCGGTCACAATAACTTGTGATATCGTGACTTCGTGCTAGCACATATATCAACGGCCTCTAAGTGTTCACAAGTCTTGAGTCAACCCGTGGTATGGTTCTCAGGAGCCTTCAAACCACTCGGCCACACGCACCAAATATATATATATATATATATATATATATATATATATGTCCTGAAAGTTGGCATTTCCACGCGTTTTGGTATATGCGTTTTGTATGGATTGTTAATCTTAAATATTTTTTTTACGTTGAAGTTTTGTAAAATGACTTAGACTAGTTCATAAGAAAAAAATGAAGTTTCTGTACATTTTTATCGTAAAATTACCAGCAATACATTTAAACTAAAATGGGCAGTAACATATTTTATAGCAAAATGGCCATCAATGCATTTTATGACATAATTACGTACAACACATTTTATAAAATGATTAACAATACCTATTTAGAGTAAAATGACCAATAATAATGAACAACTGATCAAAAAATAAATCACTAGGAAAGTATAAAAATATAATTTTATAGTAAGAACTA
>CAHIKZ030004391.1:4715000-4735000 GCA_903632075.3 Acanthosepion pharaonis | reverse complement strand
TTGTCTTTTTGTTTATGTTTTTTACCACTTTTCTTATTAAATATCACACATTGTGATAATAGAAGAATGATGGAATATATATATATATATATATATATATATATATATATATATATATTAATGTGAACACTAAATAGTTCATTTAGCATTTGTGCTTGATGAATTGTGTAACCATGAAACTCCGAGTTGATGGAATGGAATCCGACATAATTATAACGTAAAGAACAAATACGAAACATTTATCAATCTAACATATTTCAGTTTTAATAAACCTACACTAGAGAATGAGATATGTAGAAAAATATTCTGGTATTTTTAATTTTGTGTGTTTTTTTTTTCGTTGCTTAAGCAGGTATTTCACTTGTTAAGCAGCGTTAGTACAATTTTTGTCGTTAGTATAAATTATGGACTTAGTATAATTTATGGCGTTCCGAGCTCAAGATTTAATAAAAATCAAACATGGTAGATTACATCTTAAGTTCGGAACGCCATAAATATATATATATATATATATATATATATATATATATATATATATATATATATATATATATGCTCTTCAATATCGCTATTATTCATTTTCGCTAATCCAACGATTGTCTCCTGATGAGATGTTGGCTGAAAGGGCTCTAGAGACTTTTAATATTAAAATCAATGGTTTCCTAGTTTTTAAAACTATTTATAAATTTTGTACCTCCAAACATTTGTTTATATATATATATATATATATATATATATATATATATATATATATGACTGTTGTGGAAGACGTCACTGCTCGATGATTTGGATGAGGCCCTCCTCTATGCCGAAATTCCTCAGGAATTGCCATAGACTGTCATGCCACACTCCATCGAAGACTTTCTTGAAATCTAAGAAGTTGTTGAACAGATCCCTCCGATATTGCAGATGTTTCTCTAAAAGAATGCAACAACTGAAGATCAGATCCACTTCTGCCTGTCCTAAATCCACCTTGGAAAGCTGATGGTTTTGCTCATCCAAATCTTACCGAGTTTTGCCATTGCCGATGTTGGCATAGCCAGTCTGGCCTTGATGTCTGTTGTAGTACGCCCCTCATAGGTGAGAGTACTGCCAAGGTATTTAAAGGCGTCCCCTTGGTTGTGATGTTGAGCAGGACTTCACTCTTCTCAGTACTCACTTCCATTCCATACGCTCCTGCTCTGTCTACCAGTCTGTTGGTGAGACCCTGCAATTCAGAGTTGCTGCCGCCGGAAACTCAATGTCATCAGCAAAGCTTAAGTTGTTAATGATTCGCCATTCTATGGATATAGTGAACTGAGACTTGAAGGGTTTCTTGCACGATGTTATCAAGAAATTGATTGGACAATGTTCGGGAAAGAAAACAACCCTGACGGACGCCAACTGATAATACTCACCCACTTGACTTTTGAGGAGGAACGCACTACTGGAAGGTCATGTACGTCACCTCACTGGTTTGGCGAAATTCCTCAGGACCTTCCATAAACCGCCATGCTACATTTTATCGAAGGACTTCTTTATGTATATGTTTATAAATATTCCATTTTTTCTATGTGGGATTCAAATGTTAAATTATATTTGTAATTGTGTGTGAGTAGGACTAGTATACACTATGTTTGTTTGTATTTTTCACGTGTTTATTTGGGAAAGATTTTCCATACATACTGTTTCTTTTAGATAAACACCCGTTACATACTTTAACAAGATTTAGATTGAATAATGGTTGACGATGTGATGTAATGCTTTTGACGTGGTAATATGAGTTGGTAATATTGTTATTAATAAAACATCGAAGTACTTTCTCCATAAAGAATTTTTTTTAAAATTAGGGTGGCATTATTAAGATAAAAATTGTTATGGCCAGTCTTGTGCCTGTGTATTACGAGAGAGTTTGAATGGTTGTCCAAACTTAAATCTGTTTTGTGTTCGTAGATACAGGCTTTTAGATCACGTGATGTCTCCCTGACATATATTCTTTTACATATACAAAAGTAAAAATACCAGAATTTCTTGAAACTGTGAAACGTGTAATGTTACTCTAAATAAATATACTTAATGACTCCACTTGCATTTTAAAATTTTTTCATATATATTTTTTTCCAAACATATATTGTTAAATATAGCAGACAACGAATGTCTATTATGTTTAATCAGGAGCCGTTCTAAATTTCGTATACTTGCTTTAGTTTCGAGAGAATTAATATGAAAAAGTGTTTTCATTTAACTGAGCAGTATTTGCGTCATGTTCGGAGTTTCGTGGTCACATAGGTATGTAACTACTTTTCGGAGCGCAGTTGAACTATTCTATATATATATATCTGTCTTTTTACTAATAAACCTTTCACCTTCATCCACCACATCACTACGCTGTCAATGTAACTAATTTTGTAGCCATATATTGCACCTCTTACTTCCGCTCATATTCGGACGGAAAATTTAACATATTAATAAGGACAATACATGAAAATTTAGGCATATTTTCTCCTTATTTTTCTTTGAATAATTTTGTAAGATTCTGAACTTGATGTATGGTTATATTTAGAGTTTAATATTCCAAACTTTTATTTTATAATTACATAATAATTTAGAGATTAATTAGTTATCTTGATTTCCTATATAAACAAATATTAATTTTAAAGCATTAATAAGTTGTATCTAGGATCCGTTGTTGCGTTATTTGTAATATCATATACTTGTAATTTGATTGGTCATTACATCTTACGTAAAAAATATTTCCCATAGTGGTGGTAGTAGTCGGTTTTGAACTCTATAAAAACTTTTTTATTTTAAAATCAACATCATCATTTGACAAGACACCAGAAGTGTTGAAACAGAATGGCTATTTTTGTAGTGATGTTATAACATACTTACGTTATAATTTTTAAAAATACATACATACATATATATATATATATATATATATATATATATATATATATATATATATATATATGCATTAGTAGTATGCAGAATATTAAACGGAAATGTAAATAATGGGATAAAGTGGAAAAATAACTTTTTAACGACGCGTTTCACTGATGTGAGTTTGGTGCTTTTGTAGGTGAGTGTGCGTAAAATGGAGTTTGCTTTCATATCTAAAAAAAAATCATTGATAAGGAGTCGAAATGTAGATCTTTCTCACGAGGAAGCCATATTCTTTCGATTGGTCTAAGATGTTGGCTTTCATTGAAACACATTGTTTAGGCCGCCACCTTGGTGTTTCCTTTTGATTTCGCCTAGAAGCGAATAGCAGAATACAAAATGGTATTTTTGTTCGCAAGGGAATTCTGGAAGGGGGAATAAATGCGGCTGGTGTTTTGGGAGTGAGAGAAACGCAGCGCAAGTTACAATGCAAACGAGAAATGCGAGCAACAAAATAGAATACTATAATGTCAAAGTTCATAGATTGGATATAGTGCCAAATGAGAAATCTATCTATCTATCTATCTATCTATCTATCTATCTATCTATCTATTTATCTATCTATATCAGCTTGTTCATATCTATCTCGCTATGAATGTTTTTAGTTAGCAGCTAGCTTTCTCAATCGATTCATATCTTAAGGTCATCATATCAGTCTGGCTTATTCTGTTAACCGATGAGATCTAACCAGCTAGATCTCCGTCTATCTTCGTCCCTCCCCACTCTCTCTCTCTCGCCATATATATATTGGTTATGTGAATAACCACGAGGTGTTCCTAAGAAAGAAATATTCAGGTAAAAACTCCTTATAGAGAGTTCAATGTATGAGAATAATAACAAATCATACAGAGCAATACAATTAAGAAAAATTTTAAAGAAAATCTTACATTTCAATTTTCCAGCTATAAACTTAAATTTAATTCAGCAGTTGGTTTACACTGCATCTTCAAATTGGTTAAAATGCCACAAACACCATATATATATATATATATATATATATATATATATATATATATATATTCAGACTTTTTTATAGATAAGTATTTAAGTAAATGCTATGTTTATAATAAGAGGCCACAATAAGAGTTTTAGGATAGATGCAGGTTCGAATCTGTCAACTATTTTCTATGAAAATTTCTATTCAGGCCTGAACAAAACAGAGCATTAAAATTGTATAAACAAAGATAAAAAAGAACGTTAAACATAAAAATGTCTTTAATAAATAAATTGTCGGACTTTGTCCAAATATTATCTTGGGAAGTCGGTTCAACAGAGAGGCCACAATAAGAGTGGAAAATCTTACATTTCAATTTTTCCAGCTATAAACTTAAATTTAATTCAGCAGTTGGTTTAAGAAAATGCCATTAAACTATATATATATATATATATAATATATTTTACAGTGGGGTTCAGACTCTACAAGATCGAGTTTATTTGTTAAGTCTATACCTGAACAGGTTAAAATTGTAGAACTGGCGGGAAACATTATCTTGGGAGTCGGTTCAGCTCGAGTTGGCTCGGGAAGAAGCTTTCGCTTTTATCAATGGAATACGGTGGGGCAATCGATCATTTGCTTTCTGGACGTGAGCTATAGAACTGGCGGAAACAAGTAATTCAGCTCGACCGAGCACTTTCCATGGATGTAGCGATAGAGCAGTGAGAGGCTTGCCACACACCACCTGAGAGAGAGAGAGAGAGAGAGAGAGAGAGATTGGATGATGGAAAATAATTTGTCACCTACAAGAACTCAGAGACACTTTTGACTGGAAAGTGGTGACCGGGATGCTCCAGCCCAAATATAGCAACAGTACTCCATTTTCGGGCTGTTCTGATTCATGTAAAGGAAGATGATTGCATGAGGAGTCAGGTGCTTACTACAGATTTAAATGGTGCCGACCATTTAAAAATGTAATACATTCATTTAAAACTGAAAAAAAAAAAAATCTTGATAATGGCTAAAAGAATTGCCGAAAACGCCCAGACATACAGGACGTTCAGAAAATTTTTACAGATTTTATATCCACAAAAGAAAAAAAAATAATTCGAACACTTCAAAATTTTGATCAAATTAATCGCAATAACTTGATGTTAGTCATCTTTAGTTAAACTTGTATAAAAGAGGGATTGCTACCAAGATACACAATCATATATATAATATATATATATATATATATATATATATATAGTCATCCACAGACAAACAGTTTTGCTGTCACAGCTCATCAATGTGGCTAGACATATAATTGCTTCAAATCGGTATCGAAACTCGATCGACTTGACATCAGCCGGAGTCACTCACCCTTAAGCTAGATATGGATATATGTATGTGAGTGCGTGTCTGTGTATGTGTGAAAAAATTTCAGATATAAATAAAAAAATATCTACAAAAAAAAACATATTATTAAAGACGAAACGAAAAACTACCTTCACCAACGATATATATTTTAAAATTATAAGAAAACTGTTAAACTCCAAACGTTACATTATTTGAAATATATGATACATAATTTAATCTGGAACTAATATAATATAAATAAAAATTTCATTACAAAATTAAAAATTAACATTATCTTTTACTAACTTTCGTTTATTAGGCAGTAAATTATATCACTTAGCATCTTCCATAGTTTACCTTGATTTCAGTTTGCTTTAAGAGTATTTATGTGCGTTCTTAAATTTACGAATTATAAAAAAATCTAACGACTTTTACTCCTGTCTATAAATACCTGTTGCAAAATAAAAAGCTAACTTTTTCCTTGATAGCTATACAATGAGGTGATTTTGAGAGAAGAAGAAATCCTAGGAAGATCAGAAGCCTATTATAAAGCGTCAGGATATAAACGGTCACGGCTCTCCACATATGTTTATTTATTTTTAAAATATCTGTGAATTCTTTGTAATGATAAGTGAGTGACTTTCCCTTCTTCACGGTATTAAATTCAGATTATTTATTCAACTGACCGGATTTACTCAATTAAAAACAAAAAGGAGTGTAAGACAAGGATGTGTCTTCTCACCAGACTTATTCAACCGATACAGCGAGGATATTCTGTGATAATTATTGACAGACACAATCTTAACTATATAAGATATGCAGATGACACAGTGTTGATTGCACACATGGAAATCTGCAGGAGTTAGCGAAGGAAAGCGAGAAGAAAGGACTAAACATTAACTGCAAGAAGACAGATTGCATCGTAGTTTGCAAAAGGGTGAGACCAAAATGCAAATTACAAATCGGGGATACGAAAATCAAACAAGATCGGAAATTTAAATATTTGGGAAGTGTTTCGACAGTGGACGGAAAGTAGGACACTGAAATCCGAAGGCGCATTGGTGACAGCCAAAGATGCCTTCGAAAAACTAAGCAAAGTATTAAGATTCAGAAAAATATCATTAGAAACAAAGAAAAGAGGACTGAAGTGTTAAATGATATCTGTGCTTCTATATGGCTGTGAATGCTGGACAATCTTTTCAAAGATGAATAAAAGACTTGAAATAAAAAAAAAATGTGGTTCTACAGAAGTATGCTAAGGATACAATGAACCGAATATGTAAACAACAAGGAAGTTTTACAGAGAAAGTGGAAACAAAATGTGAACTTATATTTAACATCAGGAAGAGCCAGCTGAAATATCTAGGATACATAGAAGAGGGCTTGGAAAATCTGATACTCACAGGATGGATTGAAGATAGAAGGGCAAGGGAAAACAACGCAAACTTAATGAAAACGGCGTATACTTTCTGACAGGAATCGAAATTGAATCCTACACTGAACCGTCATACAGTAATTTGACCTTTCCAACCAGGTGCTTCCTCTGTAGCTAAATGGTATAGCACATCATGTTATAGTGATTTTCCAAGCGTAGCTTATGTGTCACAAGGTCGAAAGTATGGGGCACCCAGTGAGGATTGAAATCACTACTCAGTCGTAATTTTTCTAGTGAAACAAGCTTGCTAACTATTACACTGCCTCGGGGTGCCCAAGCACGTCATGTTATATGACGGTTTCGTGTAGGATACAGGTTCGATTCCTGTCGGAGGACACATATCGTCTATGAAATTTCTCGAACATTCAAGCCGGTATATGTTGTTAATACTGTTTAACATAAACATAGCATTTACTTAAATATTTGTATCTATAAAAATAATATATAAACAGAATATATATATATATATATATATATATATATATATATATATATATATATATATATATATATATATATAAAAAGAATTATCCGATTGTTTAATCTCGTAATTTTTTATCACGGCAATATTTTCATTTTCAGTTTCGATATGATCAAATTTTAAGAGTGTGATGTTAAGTAGTGAGCCGACTGGAAGATTTTTCAGCTAGCCTCACATTTTCGAACCTGTTTTAATCTGGCTTCTGGATTTTATGCGATCGCCTGGATGTGTATCAGATTGTGAACGGGTAATAGACTGCCTCGCATTGACAAATCACAAATATCTCCTGAGTTTCAAGCATAAAACTGAAAATGAATAAATCTGTAGACGAAGAGAAAGACGATCGATGAGTTTGGCTAATGGGATAATTAACAATTATGCTGATCCGCCTTGCTTAGTATTCTTATATACGATGTGTTTATAGGTAAGGTCTGTGAATATTTGTATTTAAACAAATATCTCAGCATTTAAAGAGATGGGTGGTTGAATTAGCATTTAGATAGATAAATGATTTTATTAGTAGTAGAATTGTCCAGATTAATTTAATATAATAACTTAAGTATACACAGCCACACAGGCAGACAGCCACACAGACAAACATATCCCATATATATATATATATATATATATATATATATATATATATATATATATATATATATATATAATAAATGAATTGATTTAAAATATGGTTTTTGTTTCGCTACACAGTTCTAACCATGTTTCAAAAAACATAGTTAGAACTGTATATCGAAACAAAACCATACTTTTAAATCAATTAATTTATAATAAATGTTCTGTAAATTTACATTGAGCACTATTTTGTAAAATAAAAATATCTATAAGAACACCGGATTATATATCTTGCTGTTCTTTTCTTTATATATATATATATATATATATATATATATATATATATATATATATATATATAAATAATTGATTTAAAATATGGTTTTGTTTCAGCTACACAGTTCTAACCATGTTTCAAAAAACATAGTTAGAACTGTATATCGAAACAAAACCATACTAAATCAATTAATTTATAATATTAATGTTCTGTAAATTTACATTGAACACTATTTTGTAAAAATAAAATATCTATAAGAACACCGGATTACATATCTTGCTGTTCTTTCTTTATATATATATATATATATATATATATATATATATATATATATAAATGAATTGATTTAAAATATGGTTTTGTTTCGCTACACAGTTCTAACCATGTTTCAAAAAACATAGTTAGAACTGTATATCGAAACAAAACCATACTTTAAATCAATTAATTTATAATATTAATGTTCTGTAAATTTACATTGAGCACTATTTTGTAAAAATAAAAATATCTATAAGAACACCGGATTATATATCTTGCTGTTCTTTCTTTTATATATATATATATATATATATATATATATATATATATATATATATATATATAAATACAGACGAGTTGACTTAAAATATGGTTTTGTTTAGACGTCCACAGTTCTAACCATGTTTTGTGAAAAAACATAACTTAGAACATTTGTATTTCCGACCAACAAAAACCATACTTTAAAATTAATTTATCACTACTAAAGTTCTAAACCATTAGGTTGTTTTATTTTTATTTCGTCCAAATAAAAAATATCTTTGATAAAGAACACCAAAAAATAAAATCTCTTTTTTTCTTTCATAATATTGAATATATATAAATATATATATATAACATAAATATATATTTGATGTAAAAAATTGTCATAAAATATTGACAGATTTCCCCGACTAGATGGAATAATTCTTGATTATCTATCCCATCTATGCTATCTATCATCTATCTATCTCAGTATTTTTTATTTATCACCAACTATTTCTATTTAGCTAAAAAGCTCAACTAAGTCCCAGTTGACTCACTATCTAAAAGGATCTATCTTTCTATCTATCTATCCTATTGATCTTGTTTTATTTTTATTTCGTCCAAATAAATGAAATTGTTTTGATCCTGCAAAGTCTCGAACAAGCACAAAATAAAATTCTCTATTTTTCATCCATAATGTTGAATATATTAAAAATATTCAACTTTATAACAAAAAATCTCAATTTGATGTAAAAAATTGCCCTAAAATATTGTTGATTTATTTTAAGATGGAATAATCTATCTATCTATCTATCTATCTATCTATCTATCTATCTATCTCAGTATTTTAGTATCTATCACAACCTATCTATCTATTTAGCTACCAAGCTAGCTAGCTGTCCCAGTCGATTGATATCTATCTATCTATTCTATCTATCTATCTATCTATCTATCTATCTATCTATCTCAGTATTTCAGTATCTATCAAAACCTATCTATCTATTTAGCTACCAAGCTAGCTAGCTGTCCCAGTCGATTGATATCTATCTATCTATCTATCTATCTATCTATCTATCTATCTATCTATCTATCTATCTCAGTATTTTAGTATCTATCACAACCTATCTATTTAGCTACCAAGCTAGCTAGCTGTCCCAGTCGATTGATTATCTATCTATCTATCTATCTATCTATCTATCTATCTATCTATCTATCTATCTATCTATCTCAGTATTTTAGTATCTATCACAACCTATCTATCTATTTAGCTACCAAGCTATCTATCTATCTATCTGTTTGCTCATTATCTATCTATCCCTCATTCTCACTCGTTTTCATTATCTATCTGTTTGCTCATTAATTATCTGTCTGCTCACTATCTATCTATCTATCTATCTATCTATCTATCTATCTATCTAATAGTAAAAGTCTGTGATTGCAAGCGTCTTTGAGTTCTTTATACATTAAGTGTTTTTATCTTGACTTTTTTTCAAACAGACAATTTTTTAAATAAAATATTTTAAGTTAAAGACAGGCAAAAAGAGATCCTGCTTTGCTGTTTCGTCCATTTGTTTATAGATTAATTATTTATATTTCAGCTGTCTTTAAACAAACAATATTTTAAATATTTAAAAAGTATTTTTAAGTTAATCTGATTTTAAAAATAGTTCAAGCGAATAAGATTTAAAAACACGAGTTCTTTATACTGTAAGTCTTTTTTATTTCAACTTTCGTCAGACAACTTAAAGTGTTTTATAACCTGAACCGTGAGTGACTCAACGTGTCACGTGTAGCCGAGTTATGACTAAAAATGGCTGACAAATTAATTCGTTTATGGTTTTATTGTATTTTCAAGTACTTTTTGTAGTTTTCTTGTAGGTTTCTTTTTTCAGGTTTAGTGAGTGTAAAAACTGTCGATTGAATGTTAGCACCGGGCGCTTTCAGTTAATTCTAAAAGATGTAAATGGTCGACAGACCTAGCCAGTAAAATTTAACGAAACCTTATCACTCTCTCACACACACACACACACAAACACACACACACACACACACACACACACACACACACACACACACATATATATATATATATATATATATATATATATATTCTCAGATAGAAAGTATTTGTACAGAAGGCAAAGCATTGCCTTGATAAAGTCCCTCATTCAGTGCGCCAACAGCATACGTATTTTTATACAAGTCAAGGTCAATATACCGGTTCTACAATATATATTCTACAATATATATATACCTTAGTATATATTAAAATTGAAGCAACTAAATATCTTCATTGCGTTGTAGTAGTTATTGGTTCGGATTCGTGGTGTTATTTGCGGCTGCGTGCCTTTAGAAATTGCTTAGTGTGTCAGAGGACGAAACACGTTGTATAAGTATAGTTTTTCCTCTTGTCTCTTCATATATATATATATATATATATATATATATATATATATATATGTGTGTGTGTGTGTGTGTGTGTGTGTGTGTTTATTTTCCAAACATGGTCAAAACACTGTGTTCTATACACACAGAACTTCCGGGAAAATTATACATAATTTATGCCCAGAAAAAGAAAATTCTAAGGATGATGTTTAAGATAAAATAAATGGAAAAAACCATTTATTTTATCTTCAACATCATCCCTTGATAAGACACCGAGGGTGTTGAAACAAAATGGCCATTTTTGTAGTGATTTTATAACATAATTATGTTATAATTTTCTTTTTTTTTATAAATAATAATTATATCTGCTCTACTTTGTATTGAGCACTCTTTTAAGAATAGTAATTGTTGGTTATTGGAATTTATTCCGTATACACCAATTATATACTTGTATATATATATATATATATATATATATATATATATATATATATATATATATATATATATAAGATGAGAACAAATAGAGTACAGTTCCAACGTTCGTAACATTTAATTAAAAAAGAGGACTCAATACAAATTTTGTATATTACACCGAAAAGACGGCAAAATCAAAAGGACTTTGACATTTTTCGGTGTAATATTCTAATATATATATATATATATATATATATATATATATATATATATATATATATATATATGTGTGTGTGTGTGTGTGTGTGTGTGTGCGCGTGTATATTTATCAGGAATAGAAAATGAGCGTGCTTGCAGATATAGACAATACGGACATATGAATCGACACTGCATGGTGACTGTCACTCTCAGACTTCAGTGCGATTTTGATACCACGGTAAGTTTGAAGCGTGAAAGTGACAGACGATAAAATATTGATTCCTATCTTCACCCTGTCTACATCTATCTATCTATCTATATATATATATATATATATATATATATATATATATATATATATATATATATATATATATATATATAAAATCCTAGTGAGCCAGAAAATACTTGCCTATGTTTCACCTAAATGGATCTTCAGGTTGAATTGGCTGAAGAGGATTTGACAAAGGAATATATTTGAATATATGTATTGGTAAAAACAAACACTAAAACCTAAAATTAGCATAAAACCAGATGACGTTAAAAATATTAAATTAAAATAATTCCTATTCTTTTATTCCAGCAACCATTCTTTTTTATGTTTACACCAGTTAAGGATTTCCCATTTTTGGTAAAGTAACATATCAGATTTACATAAAGTAGCTATGGTTACTTTCTCCTCCATGCATAGGAGGCAATACCTGTTGCCGGCTTTATATCTATAACATTTCTTTATTATCTCCCATTTTAAAATCAGGAGGATGCCTTCCTTTTTTATATTCCACATGTGTTTAGAAAGGGTGGTACTATGCCTATAACTTTCGTGTTTGAAACTGCTTATGTGATTATAGTATCTTTTTTAAAAGTTCCTTTAGTAGAACCAATATGAATTTTTTTGTTCTCATCACTAATGCTAGTTTTATTTCTTCATAATTCCACTTTGTAAACTACGCACTCATGCTGACACTTGCCTTAAGTGGATAGGACGTCTTATTTCTGCAGTTACATTTAGAGGGGAATGGTATTTTTTAGTCTTTTTTAATATTGTATTTTTTAATCCAATTAGTCATATTGGGCATACAACTTGACACAATTTGACTGTATTCCTATTAAACATTTTGGATAAAGCGTTGGATGGGGGAAATTCTTTTTTAATATTTAATATTTAATATATATATATATATATATATATATATATATATATATATATATATATATATTATAATAATTTTAAATATATATATGTTACTTTTCCGCAGAATGCAATCAAACATTCTGAAGAGCTTCATAAAATTCTATTATATTTGATGTGTTAATGTCAGTTATAGACAAAGTATTTGTGTGTCTTCATCTTTACTCATTCGTTGAGAGTTATTATCCTCGCATTTTCGAGGTCTTTAATGCATTCTAAGTATTGGGTGTGGGGAAAAGATAAAGCCACCATGCAATGAAGCAACGTACCTTGAGGCGGATATTACGGCGAAAGAATACAAAGATTGGAAGAAGTAAAAAACGTTTAGAAGAAGGGGCGGCAAAAGATTTAGAGCGTCAGGTTAAGAACATTGCGCTGAAAGAAAACTCCAATAAGCAATAAGAAGAAGAAGAAGAAATAGAAGAATAAGAATAAGAAAGTCGAAGAGGAGGAAGAGGAGGGGAAAAATAAGAGGCAAAATACAACAACATAATAAAAACAAATCAATAGAGGATAGTAAGCATTTTGACCGTCTTTCCGGTGCCTCTTCAAAATCGGCACCCATTTTTGGAAACAAAACGAAATAAGTGTTTTACCAGTTTCTGTAAGCAAAAGGAAGTGATTACGTCAACAAGCGACACTTCGCATGCGCCAAGTGTGACTTTTCCGTTTCTGCGCACATTCTATCTAGCGTTTATGGTGTTTTCATTGTCCTTGCAATTATCATAATTTTTCATGTTTTTATTCTTCTTCTCTTTCTTAATAATAATAATAATCCTAAAAGAGAAACGGTTTTATCTCAAGATATATTGCCTTTATTGTCTATTTTATATTATTATTATTAATAATCCTAAAAGAGAAACGGTTTTATCTCAAGATATATTGCCTTCACTTCGTCTATTTTTGCGTTATTATTATGAATAATAATGTTGCAAATGCGACTGTGGTAGAGACATCGATCAAGTGAAAGAGTTTTTCTTTTTCTTGTTCATTACTATGAAACTGATTATTTTTTTCCTTTTCTTAGTCCCATTTTATCCTGAAGAATATGATGATGCTTTTAACAGAAATAAAAAAAAAAATAATCGTAATCAATAGATAAGATAGAAGGATGAATAAAAAACATGAGCAAAGAACGCCTTTCACTGAATATTTTAAAAAGGCAACGCGGCATTATCGCATATAAATATCAATGTTTACGCAGAGAAACCTGAAAAGAGAAAAAAAGCCCCTTACGCTTATAGCATACGGAATACATCAGGAACGAAAAGAAAATCATTCCTTCACAGATTAAGAGCCGTGTATACGCAAAGGTAATCTGAAAAGAGAAACAAAAGTTCTCATGGTCGTAACATATAACATGTATCAGGAACTAAAAACAAATCATTGCTATCACAGATTAATAGCCATGTTTAAACGGCTGGAGCCTGAAATGAGAAACAAATGTTTTTAAGATTGTAGGACATAAAATGCATCAGTAACTAAAAGTCAGTAATATTTATTAGTGATTCATAGCCATTTTTACGCGGAGGTAACCTGAAAGGTGAAACGAATTTGCTTATGGCTGTATCACATTAAATGTGCCAGGAACTAAAGTAAAATCATTCCCATATGAGATCAATAGCCATGTTTACGCGGAAATGTTGTAAATCTGGACAACAGTAACTATCATAGATCTAGGTAATAAGATTCACGGCCCATTCATTCATTACAATTGACTTATTCACCCCAGGAACTCATTCAATTCCATTCAATCCTACAGATCCCATAATACACCGCATGGCATAAACATTTCAAAGTTTAGATGTCTCTTCTATTTTTCTTTTTTTTTTTCTTTGAAAAAATATGAACTTGAAATGAGGGGCGGGGAATAGATGATCCCCAAAACTAACTGACAAAACATTCAAATTAAAAATAACAAATATTAGTAGCACCCGTCCATCCCATAAAAATAAGAATGACTTCTGTGTTCTGCCGATAGGTAGAATCAAGAAACTCAGTCGGCATAGCAATGAATATTTGTTTTTTTTTTTTTTTTTTACAGAAATTGTGGTACAAGGCCAAAGGGGAAGTGGGGTAAGTTTGGTCAACAGTAACTAAAGTGGACCTAGCTAATCAGATTTACGATCCATTCATTCATTACAAATGACGTATTCACCAAAATAACTCATCTATCACCATTCAATCCTACAGATACCACAATACTACATATTCACAGAGAACCTACAAAACACCCCATGGCAATCGGCATAAGAATGGCTGCAGAACACTTGGCCCTCCCCTTTTATAGACAAATCATAGAAATGTATGCGTGGATATTTTTTCTTAACCAATAAAATAGGCTGATTTGCAGTTTGACATGACTCAGTCCAAATCTTCCGAATTAGGCGGTTCGCGACTGACTTATCGAACTCTCTGCCTTCGGGCAGAGAGAAACCCATACAAGGCTATGCTGAAGAGTAGAGTCACGTTTGAGGAGGTAGACAATCCCCGCCCCGTGTATATGGGGTCTACGAGGAATATTTTCCCAAGCCTACCGGCTCGGGATCACCCCACTTAAAATGTCCTTGTGCCACATCCTGTCTTGTGGAGAGGCTAAATCAAATAAGCTTTGTCCAGATCTGCCTTGTCTAGAAGACAGAACGGTATGTTCGCTCGTCTGAACTTGCTTTTGTGTGTCGACACCAATTCTTAATTTGTGAACTTTTTGCCTTCTTACCTGTTAATTTACTTTGCGTATATTGTTTGCTTGATATCATTTCATTTTTGTTCTATTCCTTTTTCTTTTTATTGCGAACTTTGTCAATTTTATTTGTTGGACAGTTATGTTATTTATTTTGCATCACTCCACATTTCTTATGATTGTAACAGATAAAATGCATCAGCAGCTAAAAAGCAAAACGAGCCCATAAGTAATTAATAAGCACATTTACGCAGAGTTCACCTGAAAAGAGAAACGGATGTTATCATTATTGTTGCACATAGATATATGTAGATATACTGAAAAATAAGAAGCATCTTTACATGAAGCATTGTTCAATAATATTATTTGAGTCTATGTTTTTTCCATTCTTGTTTTTATGTTTTTCAAAGCGATTAAAAACCTGAAAAAAATATGAGTTTCAATATACTCAGTGTATTGTTTTTACATTTTTAAAAAGGTTTTGATAATAAAGACTTTTATTTTCAGTCTTTTATTTTCCAATTTTAAATTCGACATCCATTTTAATAAATTCCCATATCACGTCTTTTGTAAATGTAGTTTGTTTGTTATAATTGCTCAAACTTCACATTGTGTTCCAAGCTTTCCATTCGCAGGAGTCATCATCAGAATGTATGAGTGAGAAAAGAAAATAACGTGGGTTTTCAGAAACAGCTTGGATCAATATTTGTGAAAGTGTGGTTATTTTAAAAAAACAATATATTAAAACGACTGAAAAATACATGTAAAAGAAATAAAAATAATATTATTTCCTTCGACGTCATGCAATATTTAATTTAGCTTTATATATATAAAAAACAAAGGTTGTTGAAAAATTCTCGTCCGTCTCATCTTCCGAATATAACATATGAATGGCCATGTTTTACCGAATATTTTATCAAATAACGATGCATCAAATTAACCATTTTGTTTAAGAAACATTTTAGGTGGAAAAAAAGATTAATACAAATGCAGAAGGATGTGCGCCTGTATTTGATATAGTACATCACAAAGACGTGTTGAAACTGCTCGTTACGTGATATTTTTGGGAAGGATATTCGAATATTCTATTTTTTTTTCAGTCAACTTAGCTCGGACATGCATGAGTCTATCACGGCTCTGCATCAAGGAAAAATAAACGAGAGGTTGTATTCTAGTATGCTCTCTTTAGAAAATTTTTGTAACTGCTGTTTTATATCTAATTGGGCATTCACTCTTAAAATTAAGGTGGCAAGAGTTTCTACTAGTGGTTTTTATATAATGAACGTGTTGTTACTGTATTCTACGAGAACGTCTAAGGTTTTTTTTTTACTTAGTTCGTAGGTAAAAAAATAAGGAGAGGTATGTATAAATAAAAATAGACTAATTTTCCTTAAAGAACTGAATAATGCAAAACAGGCAACAATGGTTTTCCTAACTACCTCATCGATCACCAGATTAGACTATTTCTTTTCAAAGTAAACAATAACGATACTAAACACACAATAACATCGACTTCTACAAAAGCAGAACTATAAGCAAGATGAATCTTCTCTTAGAAATATCATAAAGAAATATGTTACACCTGTGGACTCAAACAAGAAAATTAAATTATCCATTACAGATAATTAAAAAACAGCTAACTTTATCATAAAAATTAACACACCTGCAAAATCAAAGAAGCAATATTAATTAAGAATTCAAATGTTCCTTAAGGAACTGTGTACCTGATCCAAACAAACTTATAAATAATTACATCGGTAACACTACTACATGGCTATCCAGACGCGTTTAATTTACACCTATCCGATAACAGCTGCATTAGAACTCATTTACACACAGACACACAAACTATCAGAGTAAGGAAGAAAACCATGAAGAATGAAAAGATGAGAAAGAAATGAATGAATGAAGGAAGGAAGGAAAGAAGACAGGAAGGATGGGAGGAAGGAAGGAAGGGAGGAAGGAAGGAAGGGAGGAAGGAAGGAAGGGAGGAAGGAAGGAAGGGAGGAAATGTGTTCCTTGACATTACCTCCAAAAATTATGTAGCTTTCCATTGTGATTGTGAAAAAAGGCAGAGTAAAGAGAGACAATCAAGCTTTTAGTAAGAAAGGAAGGAAAGAACGAAGAAAGAAAGAAAATATGTGTAAGGAAGGAAAAAGAGAAGAATGAAAAAAGATGAGTAATTATAAAAGAAAGAAAGAAAGAATTATATATCGAATAAAGAAAAAAGGAAAAAAAAAAAATGAGCAAACCAAAGAAAGGGGATGAAAAAGAAAAAAAGAGAAAATAAATGAAAAAAACCGAAAGAATGAAGAAGATAAAGAAAAAAAAGATAAAAGATAAAACAAGTAGAAAAAATAAAGAAAAAGTAAGAAATAAATGAAAGAAAAAGAAAGAATGATACAGAAAAATAAAAAAAAGCATGTAGGAAAATAAGAGAAGTAAAGAAAAATACAAAGAAAGAAAAAGAAAGGAAAAAAGAAGCAACATAGAAAAGTAAGATAAAAAAGAAAAGGCGAAGGAAACGATAAATAGAAAATAAAGAATTAATAAAGAAATAAAAGAGTCAGAATGATAAAAAGAGAAAGTAAAAGGAAAGACGATGAAGGAAAATAAAAGAAGAAAAAAGATAGAAAGAATAATTATGAAAAAGAAAGAGAAATAAGAAAAACAAAAAAGGAAAAGATATAAAAAAGGTATAAAAAACGCAGAAGGAAAGAAAAAGGAAAGAAAAAGGAAAGAAAATAAAGGAAGCAAAAGAACAAAGAAGGAAAGAAAGAATAACGATAGAAAAGAAAGAGAAATATTGAAAACAAAACAGAGAAAGATAAAAAGAAACAGAAAAAAAAGTAAATAAAATAAAATGGAAGACAGCAACAAGAAGAATCAAGATCGAATAAAGAAAGCGAAAAATTAAGAAAGAGAAATATAAAGAAAATGGAAATAAAAATAAGGAAAGCAAAAGAATAAACGATGAAAATAATGGACAAAGAAGCAAAAAAAGAAGAAATATAGATAAAGAAAAAGAAAGAAGAAAAAAAAAAAGCAGAAAAAAGAAAGATAGAAATAAAAAAAGAATAATGTAATAAATAATGAATGAAAGCAAAATAGAAAAAAGAAAGAAAGAATAAGCGAAGCAGATAAAAATACAAAGAAATTAAAAGAAAAAAGAAAAGAAAAAAGAAAAAGAAAGAAAGGAAAGAAAGAATAAATATAGAAAATGAAAGACATAAAAGATAAAAAAGAATAAAGAAAGAAAGAGAAAGAAAAAAAGAAAGGAAAAAATAAAGAAAAACAGAAAGAAAAAGGAAAAAATAAATTAAGCAAAAGAAAATCTAAAGGAAACAAAAGAAAATCAAGGAATGAAAGAAAGAAGAAAACATAGAAAAGAAAGAGGAAGAAGAAAAATACAAAACAAACTAAAAATGAAAGTATGATAAAACGAGAAAGAAAAATAAGAGAAACCAAATAAAGACAATGAAGGACAACAACAAAGAAAGAAAAACGAAAGAAAAAAAGAACGAAAGAAAAATAAGAAAGAGAATGAAAGGACGAAAGAAAGGGACAAAGAAAGAAAAAAAAGAAAGGGGAAGAACGGAAGAAAGAAAGAAACAAAGAAACAAAGAGAAAGAACGAAAGAACGAAAGAAACAAAGAAAGAAAGAAAGAATAAGTAAATAGAGAAATAAAAAAAACGTCAAGAAAGAAATTGTCAGCTATTAAGCAAAAAAAAAAAAAAAACAGCTTTTTATCACGTTTCGCTCGCGGGCTTTTGAGATTTAGACTGTCAAGATAGAAGCGTATCGATTATAAGAATTACACAGGATAAATAAATAAAGACGCAAACAAAGCCATTTCTTTAAGGGAGGGAGGAGAGTTAACGGAAGTAATTTCTGTTTGTTAATAACTACATCAATCTGCGGCGATATAACAACGAGCGTGGTTAGGAAGCACACTTCCATAAGTGACAACATCTTGCGTTTGGGCAATGAAATGTTTAACAGGTTATTGAAGAAATGGAACGGAGGAAAATAAAAATAAAAGAAAATTTCTTATATCGACAAAGAAGTAAAAACAGTAGCAGGAAAAAAAATATATGAGGATCATTTAGAAGCATTGACGGGTAGAAAGATCGGGGTAATATTCAATATATCACAAAATAGAAGATAGAAATGGCGAAAACGATATCAGGTTTCAAAATGTCAAGTAAAAAATTCATCGATTTTATACTACTTTCAATTTATTGTTGATTCTTTTTCTAACTATTTCATATAAGTCATGAGATTTCAGGATTTATTAAACGACGATATCAAAATTAACATTTACTAGTCTAATCCCCGCCTTACGAATATTTCGATTTTTTTTTCTTTTCATTTCTATTGTCAATCTCTGACAAAGCCTTAATGAAGATGAAACATGTTAGATTGTGATACGTTTCCTAATTGTTCCTATATTTATCGGATAAAGTGCTCGATGTCAGAGATAGAGCGTGTGTAAAAGTGAATAAAAGTCGAACATAGAGGCGACATTCTGATTCATGCTACATGCAATCGTCAGCCTGACGATTGCATGTAGCATGAAACAGACTGTCGCCTCTATGTTGACTTTATATTCACTTTTATATATATATATATATATATATATATATATATATATATATAAAAG
>CAHIKZ030004391.1:4702500-4710000 GCA_903632075.3 Acanthosepion pharaonis | reverse complement strand
TCTACAGTTATATAATTTTCCTTTTATCGTCTGATTTAAGTGCAGAGTTTTTATTAATACTGTTTTGGCATGGGGGTTTGTTCAAGATCTTATTATTGTGTTTTTTTTATTATGCGTTCAAGATTACCAGAGCAGCTGTAGCTTAATTTTAGGGTGTTCTTATTGAATATATTACTAAGCTTACTATTGGTGGGGAAGTGTTTATTAATTAGAGCTAAGAATTTCTGTCCTAGTTTAATACTAACTCTTTGGTTGAACGGAGGGGTGTACCAAATGATATTTTCTTTCTGTTTTTTTTCCTATGTCCAGTGTAAATTTTATATATATATATATATATATATATATATATATATATATATATATATATATATATATATATATATATACAGGTAAGATGCGAACGAACAGTGTATAATTCCAATGTTCGTAACATTTAATTTAAAATAGGGCACAATACAAAGATGAGCAATATTATTTATTTTAGGATATACAATTCCAGCAAGATATCTTTAATCATTATTGTGATACAACGGTTGAGAGTTTAATCTAACAATTGGACAATTTTGCTGTTACACGCGGCACCCCCCCATATATATATATATATATATATATATATATATATATATATATATATATACTGTTTCATTAAAAACGACAGACAAGGTACTACGAATTTTTATTTAATTTTTCTTGTGTTCGAACAAATGTTTTTGGGATACAGAGGGTGTAGAAAATGCCCAAATGTTGTATAATTTCGAACACTTTCGGCTATACTTTTAGCCATCATCAAGGGTGATTTTATTTTTTCAACTTAATTGGATATATGGGTTGTGTGTATGTTTTTAGCGTTATAGAAATAGTTTATTTTCCGAACACAGAACGTTGTGGTTGTGTTCATAGATAATGTTATTAAGTGTTGGCTTTCTTTCATTATTTTTAATCTTTTTTTTTTTACAGGTGAATGAGGTTACATAATGGTTCAGTGTGACGCTCATAGAGTGGATTTGTAGCAAAAGATAGACTGATAGGAAGCAAGAAGAAAGGAGATACTATCAATTATAAGAAAACAGAATATATGGCCGCCAACAGGAGAAACACCCCAACATTCGAACTACACATTAAATGCAAAAATCAAGGAGGTACTATACTTTAAATATCTCTGAAGTATTTTACAGAAGAATGGATAATGCGGTACTGAAATCCGAAGTTCCACTGAAATAAGGAAATATGACATCTAAAATCTAAGCTAGGTATGAAGCAACAGGAAAATTTCGTTAAAACATCGAAAAGAGTAATGTTATAGAGTACTATAAAGTAATATTGTGTGATATCAGTACTTCTTTATGGCAGTGATTGTTGGACAATTTTATCACAGATTTAGCAACCTGAGGCCTCAGAGATGATGTTCTACAGGAGGATGCTGAGAATATTCTGGACTGAATACATGAATAACGATTAGGTTTTAAGTAAAATGGAAATAAAAAGGACAGAAAAAATTTAAAACCAGAAAGAGACAATTAAAATTTTTAGGACAAAATGAGGAAAGACGCCTTGGAGAATTTGACACTCATTAGACAGATTTAAGACAGACGGGCCAGAGGAAAGACACAAGTAAACTATCTAACGATCTATCTTGTGTAAATGAATGCAAAAAAGGGATTGGAAGAAATAAGGGAAAGAGAAAATTTAATAATATATATATATATATATATATATATATATATATATATATATATATATATATATATATATATATATATATAAACCTGATTTTTTTTTTTTTTTCACACAGTAATAACCATGTTTCAAAAATGGAAGGTAAAACCTTTAAATTTTATTTTGTAATTTAAATTAAAAACATTACTTCCATTTCATCCTCAAGCGAATTTTGGAATTACATATCTTACTGTTTTTTTTTTTATTCAAATATATATATATATATATATATATATATATATATATATATATATATATATATATATATATATATATATATATATATATATATATATATATATATATATATATGAATGAAGAAATATAGTCTTAAGGTGTGCTATATTTTTGGGATAAAATGCTCTATATCAAAGATAGAGCGTGTAATATAAAAGAATATAGAAGTCAACACTTGAGGTGATAATTTGTTTCATGTTATACGCAATCGTCAGGCCACGTCGGGCCTGACGATTGCATCTAACATGAAACAAGCTGTCGCCTCTAAGTGTTGACCTTATGTTCACTTTTATATATATATATATATATATATATATATATATATATATATATATATATATATATAAGGATATGAATTGTGGAGAGCAATGACCACCAACGTCCTGAACGAACACGTCATAATAGAAGAATAAAAGGATAGATATTTCGGTCCTTACTGGTTAGAATGAAATTTATTATCTTTCACCTAGTGTCCTATCTTTCTGTTTGTTTTTCTTGGTTGACCCTCTTTCTATATTTGTCATTCACACAATCAAGCCCAATTTCCTTCGGCGGTCTGTTAATCCTGTCTCTTGCACGCTTTTTTTCCACAAGACAGACGGCCCATGAGACGATTAGCGTTAATCTTTACAAGGGAACGGGAGCTGCATCTCTCTTTCACTGGAGTTGCCTTCTCTTCAGTCTATTTGCCGATCCCGAAACCGCCATCAACGTTGGATCGCCAATCAATCAGGGGGATAATATTAATGAAGGACAAAAGCAGGAATTATCTTTGCAGGGTCAAGACGGAAAGCCGATAAGAATCATAGCAAGATGACAGAAGAAAAAAGAAGGAAAGGAAGAAAAGAAGATGGAAGAGGACGAAGAAAATTGACACGTTCTGACGAAGAGAAGAATGAGGAGACAAGATGGCAGATTTTCTGTAAAAGTCCATAAGACCGATAAGAGTTATAGTTAAATGACAGAAGAAAAAGAAAGAAAAGAAGAATATTGAAAGAAAAGAAAGAGAAGAGGACAAAGAAAAAGAAGAGAAGAAGAAAAAAGAAGAAAAGTAGCAGGAAGTAGAAGGGAAGGAAAAAGGGGGTTAGATGAAAGAAGAAAGAAAGAAAGAAGAGGAAGGAGAAGAATAGGAAGAAGAATATGAGGAAGAAGAGAAGGTGGAGGAAGTGGAATAAGATGGGGGGAAGAAGAAGGGGAAGAAGAAGAAGAAGAATGGGAGAAAGAATTTTAGCTGGGAGAAGAAGAAGAAAAAGAAGAAAAAGAAGAATTAGAAGAAGGAAGAAGATTTTTAGATGGAAAAAGAAGGAGGAGAATAAGATGAGGATGAAGTTAAGATAAGGTAGAAGTGGAAGAGTTGAAGAAGAAGAAGAAGAAGAAGAAGAAGAAGAAGAAGAAGAAGAAGAAGAAGAAAAAGAAGAAGACAACGACGACGACATAATATACCCATTTGTGGTTATGTAATTCAGGGTTAAAAGCTGAAACAAAAGTTTTTTTATTTTTGCTGTACAGGACCAAGAAATTATCAAATACACACAGTGAAAAATTGTGTTAACCCAAAAGGAAGATTCTGTGATAAATATCCAGAAACTATTGACCATCTTGTATCAGGTTGTACAGTGTTATCACCCACTGAATATAAAATCCGGCATGATAGAGTGGGCCAATATCAGCATCGGGAAATATGCCGCGCTTACGGGAAGGAAACTGCAAGAAACTGGTTTGAACATCACCCAGAGTCGCTTAGAGATATTGAACCTGTAATAATTTTATGCGATTTTACAATATACACATACAGAACAATCAAAGCTAATCGCCCAGGTATCGTAATCAAAGACCACGAAAACAGAATGTGTTTTCTTACTGACATAGCAATGTACCTTTGACGATTTAAAAAAAAAACCCAAAAAACTATCAAATTACAAGGATCTAGAAGTGGAAGTCTCAAAAATGTGTCTCTTGAAGGCATGAATGATTCTAGGTATATGAAGGTATGAATAATTCTATGGATTTGATTAGAAAAAAAAGGATCCGATAGACAAAAAGAGGAAAGACACTTTGGAGAATTTGACACTCACTGGGCATATTGAAAACAGACGAGCCAGATGAAAGATGCAAATAACCTATCTAAGCTTACCCATGAATGCTTTGAGCATAAAAGATTTACGGTAGAGAAGGTAGCCTTAAAGAAATACACAGAATTGTACTCACAAGTACAGCGCACACATTATGAAGAGATTTATTTATGTAAAAAGTGTGTGATCTTAGGGAGTTTTGTTTGTATTTTTACAAAAATGGTCAATGGAAAATGTCATGAAAACATTTCTGACCATGTCTCTCGTTGTGATCTATGTGGAAATGTGCATATAACAGAAATCAAGGTAAATAATAATAATAATAATAATAATAATAATAATAATAATAAGAAGAAGAAGAAGAAGAAGAAGAAGAAGAGGAAGAAGAAGGAGGAGGAGGCAATTTTTTTGTTTGCGGACTTTAATAACGATGTCTGTGCGATTAGCTTTGATTGTTTTGTCTGTGTGTATTGTGTAGTCCCATAAAGTTGTAATAGGTCCTATCTTAGTAATCGGGTATGGCGGGTGTCCATACCAATTTCTTTCAGTTTCCGTAGAAATTAAAAAATGCCTCTTTATTGATATGGCAGTCCCTGCAGACTGCAATGTATCGTTGAAGATCTTCAAAAATTTAACAAAATACAAGGACCTTGAAATCGAAATCTCAAAAATGTGGCAAATAAGAACATGAAAAATATCTGTTGTAGTTGGAGCCCTCGGATTGATTTGAATGGACTCAGTGAAGGGATTCCTGATAGCCTATGCCTTAAAGAAATACAAAAGATTGTTCTCACGAGTAAAGCCCACACCTTATGAAGAGCTTTATCTATGTGTGTGTTTTAAATTGCTCAGTGGAAAATGATATGGTAATATTTATGACCTTAGGTCTCTGGTTGGGACCCGGAAAAATGAGTATCTAACAGAAATCAAAGGAAATAATAATAATAATAATAATAATAATAATAATAATAATAATAATAATAATAATTAGAAGAAGGGGATGAGTAATATGAGAATTATGAGGAGGTGAAATTAATAAAGATAGTGTGTAATAAAGAGCGAAATGAAACACGATATTCTAGGGATTGTTTTTTTGGAGATGATAATGATTTATTGATACAATTTCTACTAATTAACCCATAGCTGGGGGAGAAGAGGTGGATTCATAACTTTGCAAACACGATTGGTATTGAAACTCAACTCTCCAATTTTCAATCCCAAACAATTGTCCATGAAACCAGCCGCACATCCAAGATTACAGCAAGTGTTATCCCCAAGCAGTGATCCATCTAGGTACTGAACCCGCTCGATGTTGCAAAACTTCGGGGATCGCACGGGAATCGGTTTTTCAACGTGATATGTGCGTAAACCGATATTATTGGGAATACGGCAAGGGAAATTAAATGTTATTTTAAGAAAAAGAAGAGGAAAATGAAAAAAAAAATGAGAAGAAAGGTGAAGAGGACAAAGAAAAGGAAGATCAGAAGAAAAAAGAAGAAAAGTAGCAGGAAGAAGAAGAGGATGGGAAAGGAAAAGGGGGTTAGATGAAAGAAGAAAGAAAGAAAGAAAGAAGAGGAAGGAGAAGAATAGGACGAAGAATATGAGGAAGAAGAGGAGGTGGAGGAGGTGGAATAAGATGGGGGGAAAAAGAAGGAGAACAGTAGGGGAAGAAGAAGAAGAAGAAGAAGAAGAAGAAGAAGAAGAAGGGAAGAAGAAGGGGAGAAAGAAGAAGAATTTAAGAAGAAGAAGAAGAAGAAGAAGAAGAAGAAGAAGATTTTTAGATGGAAAAAGAAGGAGGAGAATAAGATGAGGATGAAGTTAAGATAAGGTAGAGGTAGAAGAGTTGAAAAAGGAGGAGGAAGAAGAAGAGTAGGAAGACGTGGGAGAAGGAAGAAAAAATTAAGACGGAAGAAGAGGAAGAAGAGGAAGATAAGACAAGCAAGAAGAGGGGCAATGGCAGGAGTTAGAAGAAGAAGAAGAAGAAGAAGAAGAAGAAGAAGAAGAAGAAGAAGAAGAAGAAGAAGAAGGGGGTGTGAGCTAGAAGGGAGAAAGAGAATATAAAGAAGAAGAAGAGTAAGAACAGGAAGTAGATAAGGAAGAGGAGGAAGAGTCGGAAGAAGAAGAAAAAGAAGAGGACGAGGAGGAGAAGTTGGAAGAAGGGGAGGAGGAAGAAGAAGAGTGGGAGGAAGCAGAAGTGGGAGAAGGAAAAAGAATTTTAGATGGAAGAAGAAAAGAAGAAATATAAGTATCAATTAAGCAAAGATGTGAATATGAAATTACTTCTGTCGAGAACAAACAAAAAATCGATGAAGAAAAGAAAAAGGAAGGAACGAATGAGAAATCCAAATAAATTGCAAAAGTAGAGAGACAAGAAATGCAAGGTGGGAAAAGGGACGTGTATACTCAAAGGAGAAAGGCAAAATTAAAGTGACCATGATAGTCACGGAAACGCTATCAACAACAGCCGAATAATCATGGGTAATAACTCTGACAAAGTTAATGCGATTGAATGACGAATCAACTAATTCATCCTCTCAGAGAGGCACGACATGCATTTCTCACCTCAGCTCAAAGGCTTTCTGAAATCCAATCATTACTTAATGCTAAAGACATCCACAAAATGAATACAAGCAGAGTGTAAACGTAGTTTAACATATCCATAGACAGTCTTGTCTGAACTGAACAGTTCAGTCAGGTTGATATGCACAGATGGTCAGGTATCGTCGGTTTTATCAACTCGGAATATCCAATAGGTTTATTCATTAAGAAATATTACAGTCGAGGTTTCAATCAAACTGCCGGGTTTATGATGCTGTTGAAGAGCCTAAACGAAATATATATAAAACTAGGCATATTGATTTTTCTGCTATTGCTTACACTTAAAGATGATTTTGTTATGTGGGTTCTTGCCAGACAGTATATTACCCGTATCTGATGCAGGGCTAACCTAGGGAATAAACATCTAGTTAGCCAGGGTAATGAAGTCAGACCGCCGAGTGTATATTCACCAGATCGGTTTACTTAGCCCTGTTAAGTGCGCGTTTGGTGCAAAAACGTATAACAGGTATATATATTTATATATATAATGTGTATATTTAGACAGCAATTTTTAAATAATGCATGTTTTATATATATATATATATATATATATATATATATATATATATATTTTAAATAATATAGACAAGTTTTGTCTATTTATTTTAAGTAAGTTCCTTTCATGTTGTCTGATAAGCTTAATAACATTATCATTGAAAGACGAAAAAATTACCATATTGATACACCTTTAAATCCAATCTAAGTTTCGACTTACATAAGCCATTATCAAAGATGACAATTACTTTTCAATATATTAAACAACACACGGTGAAACAATAAGGCTAGTCTGTTTTTGTGCATGAAAAATTTCAGAGGAACTTACTTAAAATAAAGACAAAACGTGTCTATATTATTTAATGAAATATATATATATATA
>CAHIKZ030004391.1:4677500-4697500 GCA_903632075.3 Acanthosepion pharaonis | reverse complement strand
TTTTTATTTTAATTAAAAAACATGTGTAATAGATCTTTGGGCCTGCACAATCGCGAAATCTAAAAAAGAACGAAAAGGTGCACCTCGGCAGAAATAAAACGCGTGTTTCTCCTACAACGGAAGAGGCAGACTTGATTATCGGCCGAAAGTAAGTTTTTTATAGAGATTTCTTGACTGCACGGCCCGATAGACGCAAAACATGCACTGTCTAAAGTAAAAATATTGCTTGAATAATATAGACAAGTTTTGTGTAACCAAAATTTTTTTAACTTTTACCAATTTCTGAATTAGTTGTTTTATGTAATCGGCAAATTTGCCAAATTCATGTTTCTTCTATTTTATTTTTCCTGAGCACTCTCGAATGTTGCTACATTCTTTTTCAAAAATTGTATTTTGTGTCTGTTTAGTAACTTATCATTTAGTATATTATTCGGTCGAGTTAGCTCGGACATTAATGAGTCTATTACGCCAACCATCACGGTCCTTCATCAATTTCAGGAGGTCATTAAGTAGGCATACTGTGTCAATGTAGCTGTCGTGTAAATTGCGCGTTTAGGTTTGGGGTCTGTCTATTTTTTTTTTTTTTTTTTTTTTTTGTGTAGTTTTATTTTATTTTTGCTCTTAGTATTTTTTCTATTTAAGTTTCCTTTTTGTTTCCTGGTAGAAATATTAAATTAAGTATACGGATAGATAGATAGATAGATAGATAGATAGATAGATAGATAGAAATAAAGAAACAGACGGAAATTAGAAAGAAAAAAAGAAAGAAAGAAAGAAAGAAAGAAACAGACAGACAGACGGACATTAGTTTGTTTGTTAGATAAATAGAAAGAAAGAAAGAAACAGACGGAAATTAGATAGATAGATAGATAGATAGATAGAAAGAAAGAAAGAAAGAAAGAAAGAAATAGATGCAGAATATTTAGTTAGATAGATAGATAGATAGATAGATAGATAGATAGATAGATAGATAGATAGACGGAGAATATTTAGCTAGTTAGATAGATAGAGAGATAGATAGATAGATAGATAGATAGAAACAGACGGCGATTATTTACTTAGATATATAGAAACAGACGGAGATTAGTTAGATAGATAGTTGGAAATTATTTATTTAGATAGATAGATAGATAGATAGATAGATGGAAATTATTTATTTATTTAGATAGATAGATAGATAGATAGATAGATAGATAGATAGATAGATAGATAGTGAACGTAGGAATCAACCCTGCATTTTCGTGTCAGTTTCTCGTTTCATGAAAAGTCAGGACGATCGCTTAAGGCATAAACCTTCAACTGACTATTAAGCCTTAATTACTCTGTCTCCATATACGCGCTGCTCTACATGCAGCGGTCTGTGCGCCAAGCTTTTGTAAATAAAATAACTTATTGAACTTATTTGCTTCAACTTCTTTAGGTGATGATGTTTTCTTTGTTTCGTATAATGGAACCAGAGAATGAACCATAGAAAGAACAGTGAAACACCTTTTTTGATATTGACTCGAAGACTTACACGTCTCCAGCATAGATTATAGAACCGGTCTGTTGCTCAAAGTAAAACTAGTAAATCCTCTCGATATTTTTAGATTCTTAATTTTTATTATCTGTGTTTATTTTTTTATGATGAAGGAAATATAGAAAGGAATATAAATGAAGGAAACATTGAAGAAATTATAAAAAATATATATATAGAGAGAAGGAGACAGCTTATAACTTAAAATTAGGAAACACCTTATAAACGAAAAAAAAAAAAGAAAAAAAACGGAGAAATCAAAGAAATGGAAACATAATGAATTTTAAAAAACAATGCACGGAAAAAGAAAAAAAACTATTTAAGAATAAAAAAATGAAAGGAAAAAAACGGAGAAATCAAAAAGAAATGGAAAGGAAAAATCGAAAAAGAAAAAATTTAAAAGAAAATAGAGATAAAATGAAGAATAATGCACGGGAAAAAGAAAAAAGAAAGAAGGAAAAAGTTCAAAAATTGTTTGAATGGATGAATGATAAAGAAAAAAAAAAGTGAAGAACGATCTTAAAATGAAAGGAAGGAAAGAAAGAAAGAGCTTCGAATGAAAACAAGAAAGAAATCAGTTATAATCAAATTTGAAAAGTAGAAAAAGACAAAAATATCGACAGAAAGTAAAAGAAACGAAAACGTTTAACACGAAAAAGAAAAAGCGATTACGAACTATTGCAAGTATGAAAGGGAAAAAAGAAATAAATAATGTGAAATACTAAAGAACAAAGAAAGAAAGAAAGAAAGAAAGAAAGAATTATTGAATAAAAAAGCAAATCATAAATAAAAATGAAGTAATGTAAGAAATAAATAAAGAAAGAAAGAAAGAAAGAATAATTATAAAACATCTTAGAATGAATGAATGAGAAAAGAAAGAACAAACATAGAATGAAAGGAAAAAAACATGGACGAAAGAAAGAAAGAAAGAAAAAAGAAAGAAAGAAAGAAAGAAAGAAAGAAAGAAGCGAAAAGAAAAAAAAACGTCAAATAAAAGGGGGGAAAAAGAAATAAGAAAAAAGAAAAAAAAAAAAGAAAGAAAGAAAGAAAAAAGAAAAATGAATCAAAAAAGAAAATAGAGAATGAAAGAGACAGGAGAAATAAAGTTAAGAACAATTTTATATTCAAAGGAAGAAAATAGAAACATCTAAGAAAGAAAGAAAGAAAGAAAGAAAGAAAGAAAGAAAGAAAGAAAGAAGGAGAGAAAGAAAGACGGGAAAAGAAAGACAGAACGTAAGTAAATTACGACATCAAAACGAAAGCGGGGAAAAAAGAAACATTAACGAAAGAAAGAAAAAAAACAAAAACGAAAGAAAAAAACAAACATTAACGAAAGAAAGGAAAGAGAAAGAAAGACAGGAGAAAAGAAAGACAGAAAGACAGAACGTAAGTAAATTACGACATCAAAACGAAAGCGGGGAAAAAAGAAACATTAACGAAAGAAAGAAAGAAAGAAAGAAAGAAAGAAAGAAAGAAGGAGAGAAAGAAAGACAGGCAAAGAAAGACAGAACGAAAGAAAAAAAAAGACATCAAAACGAAAGAAAGAAGGAGGGGAAAAAAATTACGACATCAAAACGAAAGAATTAACAAAAAAAGAAAAGAAAAGAAAAGAAAGAAAAAGAAAGAAACGAAAGAAAGAAAGAAAGAAAGAAAAGAAAGAAAGAAAGAAAGGAAAGAAAAAAGAAGGAGAAAGAAACAGGAAAGAAAGACAAACGTAAGAAACGACATCAAAACGAAAGAAAAAAAAAAGAAAGAAAGAAAGACAGAAAGAAAAGAGAAAAAATACAGAAAGACAGAACGTAAGTAAATTACGACATCAAAAACAAAGGGGGAAAAAAAACGAAAAGAAAGGAAAGAAAGAAAGAAACAAGAAAAAAGAAAGACAAAAAGAAAGACAGAACGTAAGTAAATTACGACATCAAAACGAAAGAAAAAAGAAAGAAAGAAAGAAGAAAGAAAGAAAGAAAGAAAGAAAGAAAGAAAGAAGGAGAAAGAAAGACAGGAAAAAAAAAACGAAAGACAAAAGAAACATTAACGAAAGAAAAAAAAAGTAAAGAAAATTACGACATCTAAAAAGGAAAGAAAGAAAGGGAAAAAAAACAGAACGAAACGAAAGAAAACGAAAGAAAAAGAAAGTAAGAAAGAAAGAAAGGAAAGAAAGAAAGAAAGAAAGACAGGAAAAAAGAAAGACAGAACGTAAGTAAATTACGAAAGGGGAAAAAAGAAACATCAAAAAAGAAATAAAGAAAGAAAGAAAGGAGAGAAAGAAAGGAGAGAAAGAAATACAGGAAAAGAAAGACGAAAGACGGGGGAAAAAAGAAAATTAACGAAAGAAAGAAAGAAAGAAAGAAAGAAAGAAAAAAGAAAGAAGGAGAAAGAAAGAAAAAAGACAGGAAACAGAACGTAAAAAATTAACATCAAAACGAAAGCGGGGAAAAAAGAAACATTAACGAAAGAAAGAAAGAAAGAAAGAAAGAAAGAAAGAAAGAAAGAAAGAAAGAAGGAAAGAAAGACAGGAAAAGAAAGACAGAACGTAAGTAAATTACGAAAAAACGAAAGGGGAAAAAAGAAACATTAACGAAAGAAAAAAGAAATACAGAAAGAAGGAGAGAAAGAAAGACAGGAAAAGAAAGACAGAACGAAAGAAAGAAAGAAAGAAAGTAAATTAAATTACGACATCAAAACGAAAGAAAGGGAAAAAAGAAAGAAAAAGATTAACGAAAGAAAGAAAGAAAAAAGAAAGAAAGAAAGAAAGAAAGAAAGAAAGAAGGAGAGAAAGAAAGACAGGAAATGAAAAATTACGACATAAAACACGGGGAAAAAACATTTGAAAGAAAGAAAAAAGAAGAGGAAAAAAGAAAAAAAAAGAATAATGAAGAGAAAGAACGAAAAAAAGGAAAAAAAGAAAAAAGAAAAATAAAGAAAGAAAGAAAGAAAGAAAGAAAGATATGCGAGAGAAACTAAGAAAAAAGAAAGACAGAACGTAAGAAATTAAGACAAAAAACAAAGCGACCTTTTTATTCTTGAAAAGTAACTCCCAAATAATTAAGAGAGGAAAACAAATAAAAAAAAAAGAAAAAAAGAAAGCGAAAAAAAAGAAGAACGTCATATCCATCCAAACTAAAAAAGAAACATAAAAAGAAAAAAAAAAGAAAGCAACTATAAATCAACATAAAACGAAAGCGGGGAAAAAAAAAAATTTAACGAAAGAAAGAAAGAAAGAAAGAAAGCAGAAAGAAAGAAAGAAAGAAGGAGAGAAAGAAAGACAGGAAAAGAAAGACAGAACGTGAAATTAGACATCAAAAACGAAAGAAAAGAACGTTAACGAAAGAAACAAAGAAAGGCAGAAAAGAAAAGACAGCAGGGTGACATCAAAAACGAAAAGGGAAAAAGAAACATTTTGAAAGAAAGAAAGAAAGAAAGAAAGAAAAGAAAGAAGGGTGACGAACGGTAAATTACGACATCAAAACGAAAGCGGGGAAAAAGAAACATTAACGAAAGAAAAAGAAAGAAAGAAAGAAAGAAAGAAAGGGTGAAAAGAAAGACATCAAATTACGACATCAAAACGAAAGGGGGAAAAAAGAAACATTAACGAAAAAAAAGAAAGAAAGAAAGAAAGAAAAAGAAAGAAAAAGAAAACAGAAAGAAGGAAAGAAAACGACATCAAAAATGAAAGGGGGGGAAAGAAACAGAACGAAAGAAAGAAAGAAATCCAGAAAGATTGAAAGGAAACATTAACGAAAAGAAAGAAAGAAAAAAGAAAGAAAGAAAGAAAAAAGAAAGAAGAGAGAAAGAAAACAGGAAAAAGAAAGACAGAACGGGCAAATTACGACATCAAAACGAAAGGGGAAAAAGAAACATTAACGAAAAAGAAAAGAAAGAAAGAAAGAAAGAAAGAAAGAAAGAAAAAGAAAGAGAAAAGAAAAGACAGGAAAAAAGAAAGACAGAACGTAAGTAAATTACGACATCAAAACGAAAGCGGGGAAAAAAGAAACATTAACGAAAGAAAGAAAGAAAGAAAGAAAGAAAGAAAGAAAGAAAGAAGGAGAGAAAGAAAGACAGGAAAAGAAAGACAGAACGTAAGTAAATTACGACATCAAAACGAAAGCGGGGAAAAAAGAAACATTAACGAAAGAAAGAAAGAAAGAAAGAAAGAAAGAAAGAAAGAAAGAAAGAAAGAAAGAAAGAGAAAGAAAGAAAAGAAAGACAGAACGTAAGTAAATTAGACATCAAAAAATGAAAGACAAAAGAAACATTAACGAAAGAAAAAGAAAGAAAAAAGAAAGAAAGAAAGAAAAGAAAGAAAGAAAGAAAGAAGGAGAAAAGACAGGAAAAAAAAACAGAACGTAAGTAAATTACGACATCAAAACGAAAGAAAAAGAAAACATTAACGAAAAAAAAGAAAAGAAAGAAAGAAAGAAAGAAAGAAAGAAAGAGAAAGAAAGACAGGAAAAATTAAAAACAGAACGTAAGTAAATTACGACATCAAAACGAAAGCAGGGAAAAAAGAAACATTAACGAAAAAAAAAGAAAAAAAGAAAAAAGAAAGAAAGAAAGAAAGAAAGGAAAAAAAGAAAATAGAAAACAGAAAAGAAAGAACGTAAGTAAAATTACGACATCAAAACGAAAGGGGGAAAAACAAACATTAATGAAAGAAAGAAAGAAAAAGAAAGAAAGAAGGAGAGAAAGAAAGACAGGAAAAGAAAAGACAGAATTAAGTAAATTACGACATCAAAACGAAAGAAAAGAAACATTAACGAAAGAAATTAAGAAAGAAAGAAAGAAAGAAAGAAAGAAAGAAAGAAGGAGAGAAAGAAAGACAGAACGTAAGTAAATTACGACATCAAAAAACGAAAGGGGGGGAAAAACAAACATTAACGAAAAAAGAAAGAAAGAAAGAAAGAAGGAGAGAAAGAAAGACAGCAGAACGTGGTAAAAAAAAAAGAAACATTAACGAAATGAAAGAAAGAAAGAAAGAAAGAAAGAAAGAAAGAAAGAAAGAAAGGAAGTGGAAAGACAGGAAAAGAAAGACAGAATGGAAAGGGGAAAAAGAAACATCGAAAGAAAGAAAGAAAGGAAAAAGAAGGAGAGAATAAAGACGAAAGAAAGACAGAAAAGAATGAAAAACGAAAGGGGGAAAAAGAAACATTAACGAAAGAAAGAAAGAAAGAAAGAAGAAAGAAAGAAAGAAGGAGAAAAGACAAAAGAAAGACAGAACGGGCAAATTACGACATGAAAGGGGGAAAAAGAAACATTAACGAAAGAAAGAAAGAAAGAAAGAAAGTAAGAAAGAAAGAAGGAGAGAAAGAAAGACATCAACTTTGACACTGCTGAAAGAAAGAAAGAAAGAAAGAAAGAAATCTTTTTTTACACATCAAAACGAAAGCGGGGGAAAGTAACTTTAACGAAAGAAAGAAAAGAAAGAAAGAGAAAAGAAACAAAAGAAAGAAAGAAAGAAAGAAAAAAAAAGAAAGGTTTCTTTTAAGAAAAGTTAATGAAGAGAAAGAAGTTAAGGAAAAGGAAAGAAAAGAGAAACTTTCAGAGTAATTTATGCGCTCGAAACTTCGTTCTAACCAAAAACAAAGCGACTCTTTATTCTTGGTTTTTCGAGAGGAAAACAAATTTTTATTTTTTAAACAAAACTAAATTTGATTATTTTTGTATTTTTCCTTCTGTTTAGCTTTCTTAAATTTAATTTATTTTGGTTTTCTTTCGGGTGAAGATGGTCTCATTATTATCTATCACTTCATCCATTGTATCCAACCCATCACCATCTGTCATCTATCTTCCTATCATTATGCTACTTTTTTCAAATTTTTTCGAAGATGTTGCCGTCGAGCTGAAAACAACTTTGACTGGTCCATCAACTTTCATTCAATCTTTTTTGCACTAAAACCATGGGTCGAGTTTTCTTTTTTCTGAGAACTTTTTTTCATTCTTTTTTTCTTTCTTTCTAAGATATTTCTTTCTTCTTCTTTTTACAAGATTGTTCTTTCATTCATTATATTTTTACGAATTTAACATGTTTTCTTTCTTTTTCGTTTTTTCTTATTTTTTTTCTTTCTAAGATGTTCTTTCTTCATTCTAAAAGGTGTTCTTTACTTTTTTCATTTTTTTTTTCTTTTTTTCTTTCTTCTTTTTTAAAAGTTTTTCTTTTTTCATTTATTTTTACGAATTTATTTTTTTTTTCTTTTTTTTTCAAAAGTTTTCTTTCATTCTTTTACTTTCTTTTTTTTTCTTTTTCAAAAGTTTTAGAGAAAGAAGACAGTTTTTATCTTTTACTCTGAGATTGTTCTTTTCTTTTTCTCTTTGTTTCATTCATTCATTCAAAGATAAGATTTTTTTTATAATTTGTCTTTCTTTTTTTTTTCTTCTTATTAATTCATTCCATTATATTTCAGTTTAATCTATTGTTTCATTCTTCTTATTCTCTCTTTCTCTTTTGTTCGTATGATTCCGTTTTCTTCTGTTAATTTTCTCTAATTTCTCTTCGTTTGTTTCTCAAAGTCAGTATTTTCTCTTACAAAGTTACACAGAAAAATACCAGTCATTTTTATAATTCTTTTCTTATTTTTCTCATAATTTGTCATATTCTTTCTTCATTTCTTTTTTATATTTTCATTACTTTTAGAACAAAAGGAATGAAACAATTTTTACGTTTCTTTCACATATTTTCCTCACTCTCTTTATATCTTTCTTTCTTTCTATATTTCTTTCTTTCATTTTTCTTTCATATTTTTCTCCTTCTCTTTTGAGTTTTCTTTCTTTCATTCTTTATTTCTGTCGTATAATTTTCATCTTTCTTTCTTTCTGCTATTCTTTACTCCTTTCTTTTTTTTTTATTTCCCACTCTTTTTTTTAATATTTTTAATTCATTTTTAGTTTCTCTTGACTTCTTTGGTTTTTTTTTTCTTTCTTGTTAATTTCATGATTACTACGCACTTTGACATCATTTTTATTCGATTTATTTCATTTCAATATATTTAATAACAGTCCATTCTAGAACATTTAATCTCTAACTTTTTACCCTCTTTCTTTCTTTCTTTCTTATTTTCTTCTTTATTCATCTCTTCATTCATTTTTCTTTCTTTTTTTATTCATATATACCTTTTTGTATTCTTTATTCTTTTTCTGTTTCTAGATACCTTGTTCGTAGTTTCTTAGATTTTCTGATAATTTTAATCTCCTTGCGTAACTTTGGTTTAATTTCATTTATCTATCTTCGACTCTTCTTTCTTTCTTTCTTTCTTTCTTTCTTTCTTTCTTTCTTTCTTTCGCGCACATTTCATACGTGGGAAGTTTTTTTCAAGAATTTTTCTTTAATTGTTTTTCTGCGTTCGTTTCTTTATTTCCTACTTCCTTTTTTTACAATCTTTCTTTCTTTCTTTCTTTCTTTTTCGTTCTTTTACTTCTTTTCTTTTTCATTCCTTTCTTTCTTTCTTCCTTTCTCCCTTCCTTCCTTCCTTTTTTCTTTCTTTCTTTCTTTTTTTCTTTCTTTCTTTTTTTTTTTCTTTCTTTTTCGTCCCTTTCTTTTTTCTTTCTTTTCTTTCTTCGTTCCTTCCTTCGTTCCTTCGTTCCTTCCTGTTTTCTAACTTCCTTTCTTTTTCCTTTTCTCCTTCCATTTTTTTCTTTCCTTTCTTTCTTACTTCCTTTCTTTCTTCCTTTCGTTTCTCCTTTTCTTTTTTGCGTTCTTTCTTCATTTCTTTCTTTCACATCTATTTCTTGTTTACGTAATTTGCTTCAAGGCTTATACTTTTCTATATATAATAGTTTGTTTGTTTTTTCGTTTGTTTGTTTGTTTCTTTTTTTCTTCCATTTGTATCCTATGTAGTTTCTTTCAATCATTCTCTTGTTCCTGTTTGTTTTTTTGTTTGTTTCGTTGTTTCTTTTTCCTTTATTTCCTTCTTCCTTTTCTTCTTTCCGTATAATTCATTTTATATAATATCATCTTTCTTTTCTTCTCTTTGCCTATTTACATCGTTACTCAGCTTGATACCCAGAAAAAAACATTACCGTTAATATACATGTCACTCTAATTACTTATCCTAATTACACAGTTCAAAATATTACATCGACCTTGTCTTCAACACAAAAATAAATAAATAAATAAAAATCTCTTTATAAGCAAATGCCAAATATTTTTTCGTCCTCACAAAAACGTTTTTCTCGTTTGCCATACAATAAGGAAGCTATATTAAAGTCAACTCAGGGCCAGCTGAACTTTCATGGACACATAATGAGGAAGGAGGGCCTGGAGAAACTGATACTCACTTGGCGAATAGAGGGAAGGAGAGAGGAGGGAAAAAAAGAGTGACATACCTGGCGGACTTAAGCAAGTAGATGACAGAACGTGGTCTGGGGGTGGGGAAAGAAAACAGAGGGAAGGAATTTGTTGAGAGCTGCAAAGGAGAGAGGGAGGTGGAGGGCCATGATCACCAACGTCCTGAAAGAACATGACACATAAAAAGAAAGAAACTCTCAATAAAACAATCGCCGTTCTGATCATGATATTGAATTCCACCATCGCAGACTAATCAATGCTCTAAATTTCCTACAGTAGGGTATGATAAGTTTTTAGCCGCCCTTGATTACAGCAATTTTGCCTTGTTTAATAACGTCTCTTCTTTTTTTCAGACAATATCGTGTTAGTATCAAGCTACTCTCATCTATGAACAATAGTTGACTTATATTTTGCAATGAAAGTTCGCGGAAGTAAAGAAAATGATGAATTTTAACGAGGGCAAATAATAAGATTGCATTAATCTGGTAAGTCAAATAGAGAAATTGCTAGGTTTTTCCATGCTAATCATTAAACGGTTAATGATATAGTGAATAAATTTAATGAAGAAGGCCATTGTCGTGTCGAACAAAGTTCAGGAAGACCAAGCATTGTGTCTGAGCCAACGAAAAGGGCACTGAATAGGGAAGTCATCAAAAACCGTCGTCAACAGCATAGAAATGTCGCCATATGCGGTGAGACTCTCTGAAAGAGCTGGGCTATGAAAGAAGAGTTGCAAGAAAGAAGTCCTTGATTTCATAGGTTAACAGGAACAGGCGTACGGAATTGGCGAGAGAAGTCGAGAACAACGATTACGAAATTTGGCAGTCTGTAATTTTGACAAATGAAAGTACATTTTGCCAATATTCTAATTCGAGATTGGTTTATGTTTGGAGAAATCAGAATGAAACTTGGAACACTGAATGTCTGCAGGTGACCGTGAAATATGGGGCGATTGGAGTAATGGTGTGGGGCAATATCTAGTTTAGAGGGAAATCTGAGCTGATTCTTGTTGACGACCGGTGGAATGGTCCAAAATACTGTCACATATTAGAGAAAGGACTACTCCCACTATTTGAAACCAATCAGATTGACAAGAATGTTTACTTCTTTCAAGAAGATGGAGCGCCATGTCATATGAGCAAAGTAGCAAAGGCCTGGAAGGAATCGCAAGGAATCAAGTCACTGCCATGGGTAACCTAAACTCCTGATATAATCCAATAGAGCACGTTTTTGATCACCCTCACTGAAAACTCCGAGAGCGTGCAACCAAAATCACGTCAGTGGCAACCCTTAAAGAAACATTGCTAAAGGAGTGACAAAATAAGGATCAGCCGATTGTTGATAACTTGATCAAATCTAAGAAAATCTAATACAAGCACTGAAACTAGCAAATGAAGGAACTACTCTATACTAGTTCCAAATACTGTTTATTTATGTTGAATAGGGATTACGCAATTAAATTTTGAAATTGGATGTAGTTTATTTCCCATGGCTAAAAACATTTCTTAGGCCACTGTATTCATATTTTCATTTAAAAAATATTTTACATCGCGACACGGGAATTTCTGTTTCGGAACTTTAAATTTTTTCCATTATCGAGCGATGATAATGATATTTTTCCTTTTACTCTGGGGGTTTTATTGATTTATTTTTAATAATACTAAAAATATTTGATATTTTTGAAATTTTGATATTTAATCTATTTTGATATTTTTTATATTTTAAGAAATCAATGAAAACCCCAAACGAAACATGTATACAAGTGGGGATGCTGCTCAAATACACAATTATATAAGCGCAGTAGAGTAATCGATGTAAGGAACAAATCAATTAAAAAAGCATTTACATTCGAATTATTATTAATAAAATGAGTCGGGAAATATACAATTTGACTGAGAGACTTCTAAACGGTAGAATCGATATCTTAAATACTGGCATCAGTAGCGTTAAGCCACTTGACATGATGGATATTAAAATCAGCAAATAAAATATTTTCCCAAAGGAATGAAGGGAGAGAGAGAGAGAGAGAGAGAGAGAGAGAGAGAGAGAGAGAGAAGAGAAAGAGAAAGAGAGAGAACCGTTTCTATACTGTCAGATATTTTGTCTAATATGTCTTAAGAAGGAGAGCGATAAAGGAAAAAGTGAATTCTAATAGAATGCAATAAAGAAAGTCAAAAGCACATGAAATAATCATCCAGGGACTCAATAGATGATGCCTGCCTATATACAGGCTGATTGAAAAGTAACTCCCTGTTTTGTGTATGAGTGGTCAGCTAGGAGTCCTGACTTAAAACCCTGTGACTTTTTTCTTTGTGGTTGTTTAAAAGAGCAAGTCTGCTGTACCAAACCAAGATTTTGGAAGAACTTGAAGGGTGAATACAATAAGTTATATCTTCCATACCACAAGAGTTCCTGGTGAAATCAGTTAACACTATTCCTGGGCGACTCAAGAAGATGCTATCGGAATCTGGTGCACATATAGAATTTTAAAGAAAATCTCTTGCTAAACACTTTCCTCTCATATCAATGTCTTTTACAGATTATAGTTAATAAATAAATTATGAGTATTTTAAATGGGAAGTAACTTTTCAATCACTTTCGTTAAAGACGGCTGAAAGGTATTACAATAAAGTTTGTATTTAATTTATCTTGTGTTCGTAGAAATGTTTACTTTTCTGGACATAAAGTCTGTAGAAAATGTCCAAATATCTAAATGCATTTCCGAGCGTCCATTCTTTTAGCCATAATCCAACCGCTTGTAGATGCAGAACCTTTGGACACTTTCTACACACTCTGTGTCCAGAAAAGCAAACCCTTGTACGAACACAAGAAAAATTAAATAAAAATCTTACCGTATATGTCGTCTTTAATTGTGTCACATATAAGCTACGCTCAGAAAATGTTTAGGTCACCTTTACGTGATGTAATGGTTAGCAAGCTTGTCTCCGCTAGAACAGTTACGATTGAGTAGTGAATTATATCCTCACTGGGTGCCCAATACTTTCGCCCTGTGCCAAATCACCTGAGACACAATGAAGTAAATAAGGGACCTATGATTGGCCTAATATTTATAATTTTTCGTTTTCGTCTTCAAATTACCCACGATCTACTCACCTGACACATGCATTAAGCCCGCCGGAAAGAGAAAATCACAGCCGATACCATACACTCATAGTGAAACATAAGCATACAAACTTCTGTTGCACAAGTTATCTCACCGATTTTTCTTTTTCCTTTCCTTGTCTTTCAATAAAGATCACTCGTTTATTGGTAACGAATTGTAACGCCTTCTCAACCCAAAGAATTACCTCCCCTTTTACTCTAACTGACTCGCGAGAGCTTCTATTTCGCGCTAACGAAGTCACGCGGTAGTAACGTTGTTTAACGCTATTTTATTCTTGTCTCAATAAATAAATGAAAAAAAGAAAAGAAATAAATCGCAGAAGAAAAAAATGAGGACCAATTTTGGGTGAGTGACTGACAGGTTCTATGCGCGTGAACGTGAATGTGTTTGGGCGGAGATCGGGGTAGCCAGTGGGTATTAAGAATGTAAATTTGGTAACCAGAGACGAATCCAATCAATTGGAATTTAGCCATGTAGTTGGGTTGGTTTTTTCTGCGTGAGATCCCTGTTTCGAGTAGACAAATGAAGAAGGAGGAGATGACGATGTCGGACGCCCTGGAATACAATAGCAAATGTGAATGGGGTTTGGTAGGCATTTAGAGTATACTGCTGGCTGACAAACCGGACTGACAGACGCGCAGATTGTCCGTGCGCAGCGGATAATAATAATAATAATAATAATAATAATAATAATAATAATTATCATTATTATTATTATTATTAAAGGGGTTTATTTAGGGTGATTTAAACATTATCATTGGCGGACGTTCTTGTAAAGGTTCTGAGCTAGGGGCGAGAGTAGGGAAAGGAATCGCTCCCTAGTATCAGGATTTATAGATTACAACTTCGAAAATGATGCTAATAGTGTATTTAAACGTGTTCCGCCTCTAAAAATTTTTTTGTCGTTCGTTGTGTTTGTTAACGCGTCACCAATACACATCCCTACGCGTTTATTTGCCTTTTGAAATATTTTTTATTTCACTTGCGCATGCGCCATCGCCATCTTAGCAGTCGGCATTTGACCGAGTTAGTGCAAGTTATCTGTTTATCTGAAAAAATTATCCACAAACGCATGTTTCATTTTCTGCGTTACGTTTTAAGGTCAGTCTTTAATAAAAACTAAAATTGCTAGTCATAAATAGAAAGAACACTAAGATATATATAGAAAAATAAATGTAATTAAGATTTTTAATTTACACTTTTTTTATATTCAGTCTATTGTCCTCATATTTTTTGTATCTATCACAACATTTCGTCCATTATGCTCTCGGCCTTCCTCATGTGTATATCGATCTGCGTAACCTACAGGATTTCTGAACTGAACCCTTTATTAAATCTTCGAAGGTAGATTATGCTCGTTTTTAGGAATATCGTTTCGTTCTTATTCTTTTTAAGACTTCTCCCTTATCACTCGTGTCCGTTTACCCTGAGTGCAAATACAGAATGCTAAACCCAGGGATTGAACTCACAGCGACTATGTCACTAAATTCACAAACTCTTTTACGCGTAAGGCAATTTGCTGTAGTTAATTAACTCGAAACTTAAACTGGCGGAAAAAGGAAAAGCTTGTTTGAGACAAAGAAAACAATGATGAACTGCTATGTATCGTAAATAATCCTATATGGAAGAAAACGTAGGTCAGTTTTCTCACAGTTGAAGAGACAAAGGAATCGAGATGTGGTTCTATAAAAGGATGCTGAGAATATGGACAGAATATGCAAGCACCGACGAAAATAGAAACACGTATTCTTAAAATAAATAAAAAAAGAGGCAGCTGAAATTTCTGGGATACATAATGAGGAAAGAGGGCTTGGGGAATATAACACTCACAGGAAACACTAAATGCAAGAAGAGTTAGACGACGAATAATCTACTTAACGAGCTTTTGCAAACAGATGTCAGAACAATGACTGGGAGGTATATTAAGGAAGTTATGGAGAGCAATGATAACCCACGTCCTGAAGGGACACGGAGTATGGAAAAGAGAAGTTTATCTTTTGAAGTCAAGTGTTTGTATTATTATTCAGGGTGGACTTCCTTATGAGACGCAATTTGATTATTGCATATTTAAATATATGGCTGTATGAATTGGGCGATTTTCACAAAGACCAGTTATATTTTGTTCCAGTTTGGGATCCGATTTTCATTAGCTCCAGCTTGAACTAACCTGGGACATTTCCGGTGTGCCATTACCCCCCCCAAAAAAAAAACAGGAAGGAAAAACAATGTGAAGAAAGATTTCGCCGGTCGACTAAAGTCTCGAATTCGGTCGTCACGAAATATCGCCATAGTAAGAAAGACAATATACATTGCTTTCAACAAACATGGTTTTCTATTTCTGGCACTGTCTAGGGGTTAGTAATGTAACACTTTAGATATCTATCTTTTCTCATGGCAGGCTAAGGGACCAGATCTTCTCTTCAACCAACGAAGAAGTTTGTCTCTGTTCTACATCTATTAATCTAACTGTGACACTCTCGAGACTCCTATGACATAGGGCTCCTTACTCTGAGACTACTTTTCTCTAGAATGCGAAATGACTGTTCAAGCCCATTACCGGAATTCCCGACTTTCCGACCATATGTCACTTTATAACGAATGTTTTTATTTATTTATATATTTTACTATATTATGAAATTGATTAAGTCCGACAATTATTTAATATAATTTCTGTTTAAACGTTATTTTTATCGATATAATTTATTTAAGTAAATGCTCTGTTTTTTTTTTGTTTTTTTTTTAATTAAGCGGTATTGGTTACACTTACCGGCCTGAATGTTCGAGAAATTTCATAGAAAATATGCGTTCTCCGACTGGAATCGAACCTGTAACACTTATGGGAACCATCATTTGATTTGACGTGTTGTTAACCATTCAGCCTCTGAGAAGTGTCTGGCTAGCAAAGTCCGAATTATAAACACACACCGACATATATTAAATAAGTGTCGGACTTAATCTATTTCATAATATGTTGCGATTGTTCACGTTAAGATATGTATCGTGAGCAGAAATGATCGATCGAGAAAAATCTTCGATTGTTTATTCACACGTAATCCACAAATACAAAAATAGGGGTGAGTTTTAAAATAATCAGGGTGATTTTTAGGGACCTAGAACGGATCGGAAACATTGCCATAAATTTCAATGGGGAAAATTGATTTGAGATACAAGTTTTTTTCAGTTACGATCTCGGTCTTGGAACGAATTAACCTCGTATCTCAAGGCATTACTTTTTTTTAGGTAAGCACCAATTCTTAGCAAGAAGCAGACCGAGTGGAACTTCATCCTTACAAATGGAATACGAAGGGAATGGGGATGATTCATCCTTGTGTATGTGGCATGGCGGGTCCCAGTTGAACACGTATCATGGAAATAGAAATAGTGTAGCAATAGATTTGCGACGATTCGTCTGTAAGAAAAGGTTTGTAGGGCAGAAAATAATTCATCACCCACAAGGCTGCGCAGAGGCTTTTGAACTCTATCAACACAGGCTTGTGTTGTCCGGGGTATGTTGATAAACTACATCAGGTAGCAAGGCCTGTGATCGGAGATTGGGGGTTTTGATGAGCGTGGAACCACCTCTTAATTACTAGACATGCGTATGACAATAGATTACAACCAGGAGCAAGGCCACCGATGGGGATTTTAGAGGTTCCGAAGAGCGTCGAATAACCTCAATTGCTGTTTTTTTCCAGATCCATCCAGTCGGGGTAGTAGAACCAGGTAGGGCAAATAGTGAACAACCAAAAAAAAAACAAAAAAACATGAAAGTATAAAATCACATTTTATAGAAAAAATACCAGCAATAGATTTCTATATAAGAAATTACTAACAATACCTATTCATAGTGAAATTACGAACAATGTATTTTATCTTTATTTGAAGCCATAATATTGGATTCAAAATATTTAAATTTCGGCATTTAATGACCCATACAGATGTTGATATACCGTTAAACAATTAACTAAACAACCAACATGAAAGAACTCTTTCCTGATATTAATCCATATAATGTCCGATAATATCTTAAAGGTATCAAACTGTATTCTAAAACATAACATCAAGAAAACTACAACATTTACCAACATCTCTAGTAATCATGTCCGCACAACATGTATATACACAAAAGCTGAGTATTATCTACCATGTATTCAATTGTGAAAGCAGAATAACATATATCTTCTATTTATTACTTTTGATTACTTCAAAACTCCTAAGAAAATTAAATATTAAATTAAAATTAAAAGTATGCTATATTTATAGGTGAGGTAGATGTTAAGGAAAATGCAAGAAATGCATTTAAATATTTATGTCAGAGAGATAACGGTTAACCCAAAACTTGTAATTTATAAATTCTCAGTAGACAAGTGGAAAAGTTCATCAGCACAATTACCATGAAGGCATTTAGTAGAAAAGACATAGAAAAGCTACAATGGTGCAGTGGGAAAATGACAGAAGTCGAGATGCCACGTCAGGGCCAATGATATTACAGATTCTTCTTTGCTAGCATTTGATTTCTTATCGATTTTACTTTATACCTATTGTTTTCATATCGATTTTCTTTCAGGGTGATTGTTCTATATATCGATTTTATTTTATATTAATTTATATCAATTTATTTGAACGCAGCTATTTTCGTATTGATTTTTTATGATGGTTGTTTTTATATCGATTTGAATTTTATCGATCATTTTCATATATTACATTCTATTTGATATCGCTTTATTAGTAGTAGGAGGCCAGCTTTTATCGCACGAGGTAATGATAGTGATATCATTTAATATAGATTTCATTGACTATCGATTTTCTAACTTTTCCCTTAAAATTCGTGGCTGTAAAGATAAATGACCCGATATATGATTAAAAACAAACAATGCAGTTTTCTGCATCTTTGCTTTATTTGTCTCGGGAGAACAAAGTAAAATTGACGGCACAAAACATTGAAACGTTATCTTCTCGCGCAGTCACGTTCGTGAGAAAGTAACTCCTTCTTGACGAGAAGAGAATTGATTCCTTGGGGTTGAGATCCACCTCCTTTTATTCGCTCATAGCCACTGGCGTTTGATACAAAGGGCGTGTCTGAAGCGTCACCATGATTATTCCTCTTGTCACATCAGTGTCGCGTACATCTTCAATAAAATCACAGTGATTCAGACACCAGCAGATCACACCACCATCTGACCACTGGCATCACTCGATGCTTAAACCATATCCCCAACCCAGTTTCCAACCATGACTGTCATCTCCAACCATGCCTATACTTCTTTTCCAGCTTCATATTCAAGACAAATATCAGGATGATTATTAGCTTTTTGGGGGTCTTTCAATATTCTTCGACCTGTGCCAGGGAATGGCACTTTTCGATACGATGACAAGTGATGTCAAAATAATTGATGAGTAATACGACATTAGGCTTGATTAAGTCGTTTGTGCTCCCCTCAAAAATAGAGGTTAAATAGTGGAGGGGGGGAGAAGAAGATGACTAAGGCAGAGAAAGAGGACGAGGGACAGAAGAAGAAGAAGAAGAAGAAGAAGAAGAAGTAGTGGTAGTAGTAGTAGTAGTAAGAGGAAGAAGCGAATGAGAAGAAGAAGAAGAAGAAGAAGAGGAGGAGGAGGAGGAGGAGGAGGAAGCGGATGAGAAGAAGAAGAAGAAGGGGGAATCGGGTGAGAAGAAGAAGAAGAAGGGGAAGCGGGTGAGAAGAAGAAGAATAAGAAGAAGAAGAAGAAGAAGAAGAAGAAGAAGAAGAAGAAGAAGAAGAAGAAGAATTGAAGTTGTGATTTCGGAATAATTTTCAGAAACAATTGAAACAAGAAATAAATTTAAAATGTAAAAAGAAAAAAGAAAGAAAAAAATGAAAGAAAGAAAAACAAGAGAAAGAGAAAGAGAAAAAAAAGATATAAAAAGATAGAATGAAATAATTAAAAGAATAAAATTATATGAAAAGAAAATGATAAAACATTAAAAAATGAAATATGGAAAGGAACTGCAAGCGATAGAACAATGCAAATCTTCTTTAATGTGCCGTTTCGTGGCCCTCCACATCTTCATGTCCCTTGTAACTCTTAATAGGGTTTGTCTTTTTTGTTATTTCTACTAAACCCTGCTGTACTATTCATTTACGCAAACTAATCAAATATTTTACGCGCTGCTTTCCTCTGTCCATCTTTCCTTCAATCGATGCCGTAGGTATCAGATTTGAAAGAGAAATAAGAAAGAAGAAAAAGAAAAGAAGACAGAAAAATACAAATAGAAAGAAAGAAATGATAAAAAAAGTAAGAAAAGAAATGAGAAAATCAGTTAAAGAAAAGAATGGAAAAAAGAAAACGTGATAAAGAAAGAATAAGAAAAAAAGAAAGAAGAAAGCAAGAAAATGAAAAGAAGAGGGAGGGGGAGAAGAAACGAAAAAAACATAAAGTAAAAAAAAAAATAAACAAGATAGATGCAAATATAGAGAAAAAGTAAAGAGGAGAAGTGGGAAGAAAAAAAAAAAGGAGAAATGGAGAAGGAGAACCTAAGAAGAAGAAAGAGTAGAAGAAAGAATAGAAGTGACCAGAAGAGGAAACGGAGACGAAAGGAAGATAACGAGAATATAACTGCATTAGAAAGAAACGAGGGAAAAGGAAAAGAAGTAGAAATAGGTAAAGAAGAAGAAGAAGAAGAAGAAGAAGAAGAAGAAGAAGAAGAAGAGCAGGAGGTGGAGGAAGAAGATTATTATTATTATAATTATAATAATAATGATTATTTTTATCATTATTATTATTATTGTTGTTGTTGTTGTGGGAGGCGACAGAATTGTGAACAAGAGAAGAATAAAAAAAATGACGAAGAATAAAAAAAAGAACTTATCATTTTTATGATGACGGAATGATTTTCAGAATCAAGTGAAACTGAACGGACAGAAGAAAAACGTGAAATGGGTGATGCGAGAAGGAAGAAATCATTAATAAAATGGATAATTTTGAATTTTTAAGTGAAAATAGTGGAGGCAAGCAAAATATGGGTAAGCTGAAAAGACAAGCGATGCTGAGTATAAAGTAAAGAACAACTCATAGGGGAGAAAGAAAATAATAAAAAATTT
>CAHIKZ030004391.1:4667500-4675000 GCA_903632075.3 Acanthosepion pharaonis | reverse complement strand
TGCAACTCCGTTGTCTTCTCCCTGAAGAAGACTTGACTTGGAAACATTGACTCTTCCATTTCTTCTACATATCCTGACCATCGAATACATTTTTTTTAATGATCAGCAGGTCGATATTTTGGCTGTTGATATTTTCTTCGTTGTTGGTGAAATAATATTCCCATTTGATGTTCAAGACTGAACGAATTTTTTGTTGGTTAAATTATTCTGATTTTTGGATGTTGAGACTGCATCGAGTTCAGGTTTCGTAACTTAAAGTGACAACAGCATTATAGGCCATAATTTTTGTGAATTTATTTTTTTTTAATTTCAGATAAAAGAATTAATTAACAATAAAAGTATGAGAAAAATAAAAATGTAACAAAAATTGGAAAATAAAAGAAATAAAAAAGAAAAAGAATTTTACAAAATAAAAAGACAAAGAAAACGGAAATGAGAGAAAAAAAACAAAGAAAAATGTTTAAAGAGACAGACGTAAAAGGAACTAAGGAGAAAGAGAGAAACAAAAATAAAAAGAAAGACTTGACAAAAAGGAAAGAAAAAAGAGAAAGAGAAAGCAAGATAAAGAAAAGAACGAAAGAAAGAAAGGCGAGAAGGAATAAAACAAATAGAAAATAAAAAAATAATCAAGAAAATGAAACGAACGGAAGAAACGACAAAAAGAAACAGAAAAGAATGAATGAATGAATGAAAAAAAGAAAAAGAAAGCAACAAAGAAAAATAGAAAAAATAAACAAGAAACGAAAAAACAAAGAAATATTTTAAAAAGTGGAAAAGCAAGCAAAGAATGAATGAAAGGAAAAAAAAAAAAAGAAAAAGAGAGAAAAAGAAAAATGATAGTTTTATTTTTTGATATTTTAAATGAATATGTCAGTAATTCGAACGATTATTCTCATCTTGATCATTATAAAAATGTTCCTATAATACAAAAATTTCCCTATAATACAAAAATGTATCTATAATAAACAAAATATCCCTATAATACAATATATCCCATATAATCCGCAATAATGTAAAGCCTTAAAGTCCTGATGATAGGTTCTTGGAACATGTTAGCAATAATAACCAAAATGCCGACAGTATTTCGAATAACGTGAATAAATAAAAAATGCAGAATATCTTGTTAATAATGAAGATAATTAAAAATTGAATTTGATTTGATACGAGGCTCAAGAGCCCATCAGGATAGATGATTACAGCCAACATGCTAATGACGTATGAGGAGGATAGTAGGAAGTGAAGATTATGTGACTAGAGATGAGAGATAAAATTTAGGAAGTGACTGGAAGAGATCAAGATTTGCCCAAATTAGGAAATGTTCCACAAAGTGTAAATTATAGGGAAAAAAACCCTCTCCGTGGGGAACTTCATTCTTACATTTGATACACAGGAATTGAAGGTTATTCGACTCTGTGGAAGTGGCATGACGTTGCCTAGCTGGAAAGGTATGAACTGATGGAAAACTGATTTTCTTTTATTGCCCATCAACAATTTATGGCTTATTTGAAGCCATATTTTGCTTTGCAAGAAAACTTCTAATTATTTTGTGAGTGAATATTGCACGAAGAATATATTTTAGAATAATGATTTTTCTGGATACATATTATTCAATCCATATCTAATAGATATTTCATAGTTAATTGACTAAAGGAATACAGAAATGAAGAAGTTATTTCATCAAAACTAAACAATAATCCATAAAGACTTTTTAAAGTTATTTTTACAAGTCAATATTGAAATAAAACCTCATGTTAATCGTCATTTAGAAATACTCCTTCCTTATTTTCTAACCCAATAGGAATAGGTAAGTTCGATTATCGACCGGTTCACACTCCTCTCCTGTCTTTTGAACAGGAGTAGCAGTTTATTTATTGTTTGCGGTTTAGGATAAGTCTTCCGGTTTCTTCTAAATCTACATCAGATTTTTATTCCTAAGGTCTACCTCTGAATTGAATTTTATTTGCTATCCATTTACTTTTCTTCCTCAATAGGAGTTGTTCGCAAATCATTTGAACAGGATTGGTAGCTTATCCTTTGTTTCCTGTCTAGGATTGGGTTACTTCTTTTAATATTTTTGATATACAGATTTTAATCCCGCACCTGTACTCTGATATTTTATTCACTATTTATTTCATTTTCTTCGGTCCTCAACCAATGGGGGTAGATAGTCTCGCCTATCGTCCGGTTCACTTTCCTCTCCTCCGGTTTTTTCAAAAGGAATAGAGATTTATCCCTTGTTTTCTGTTTAGAATTAGGGTTCCGTTTCATCTTAAAAGTCTACATCGGCTTTATACTCCAAACTCTTGTCCTTTCCTACGTTTATATAACTCCAAACAGTAACCCTCTACGTTGAGTAGCACTTGGAACTTGGGTGAATATTAGAAATAAAATTCAGGGAGGAGATAGATTCATACATTTCCCAAGGTTAATAGTGGTTAAGGGAATGTAACGAACTCGACTGGAATTTGAACTCGGATCTCCGTTTTTTCATTCCGACCAGCTTTCCATTACACCACCTGCACTGACAATGGAACGGATGGAATTCAATAATGGAATTTAATTAAACATTTACCATAGAAATAGCGATAAAACAATGAAAGGATTGCAATGCTGATTTTGTGGGAAAGAAATTTATAAGTGGAGGATAAGTTATCTTTCGCTAAAGCAGGAGGAAAAAAATATTTAGACTAAAAATTGAGTATTGAACATCTTCAATAAGAAATCAATGAAAGAAAGCTAAAATATTTTTAATGTATTAAATGGTTAAACACAGTAAGCATCTCTCTTTAGCGATCTTTCTATGTGTGACAAGTCTCCTTAGAATTGAACTCTGTTTAACATTTTCTGTCTTATTAATCTATGTCATTTAACCCTTTCCCTGTCTCGAGCATCATATGTGATGAGAAGGGCATGGGATTTCAACGTCCTTGTATCATATATGGTACGCAAGAGGAGCACCTAGGCATGGTGTAATGGTTAGCAAGCTGGTCTCACTAGAACATATTACAACTGAGTAATGGGTTCGATCCTCACTGGGTGCTCCATGCGTCCGGCCTTGTGCCACATCTAAGTAGCGCTTAGAAAATCACTATATGGTGCACAAGAGACATGTTTTTAAAATACTGATGAAAATAAGGAGGCTTAAGAAAAGAGTTTATTATAGAGCAGGACATCTGAAGAAAGGCCTTATCTAATATTTTATGCATATACATACATACATATATAGGAGGTCCTAAATCAAAGCTTTGTATACCTTCGTTTTAGTAGTCTTATAATAAAATATAATAGAGTAAAACTGCTTTCGATCAAATTTTTCAGAGGTGCTCCGTCTAATTTTCTCTGATATCTTCGCCTGTGATGAAATATAAAGTTATTGCGTGTGTGCAGCTTACATCCTGTTTGTATTACGCGCATGCGCGCTGAACTTTTATAGTTAGCAAAGTCGAAGTTTCGAAGGTTTTGTTGTTGATGTACACGCGTCTGCGCTCAACATTATAACTTTCCACAGGCGAAGTTTCACAGGTCTTTATTTATTTTTTTATTTTCTTTATCTATTGCGGAACCTCTTACTAAACTGGAATTTTTTAACTGGTACTGGCATCGACTTTTGAAAAATTCCAATTTAGTATGTGGTTTGATATTTGTTAGTAGAGGAAAAGAGAAATGAAAGAAAGAAACGGAAACCAGCTTAGCTTTGATAAAAAAGAATTTATTCCGCCATCTTGTTTATAGCTTAGCTTTGAAAGAAAAGAATATTTGGTCGGTCATATTGAAATGAGCATTGAAAAACAAAGCAAAGTTCAAAGGTTTGTAAAAAAAAAAGTCAGTTTTCCCCTTTCTCATATGTCGAATTCTTCGTCGCATTCGAGTATATTTCTTTTATCTAAACTAGCGTTAATTTCCCTGTCTATAATGAGCGTGTAGTAATTGTTTATAAGTCTGTAGCCAGCAATTCTTCGTCGCTGGGGCTGATAGTGTGTGTTTGCGTCTGAGGCATGTGGATCCTGCGTTTTTTGTTTTGGAGTGTTCGTCGGTGTTCGGTTGTTGTCCGTCACTTTGCGATCGTAGTAGTTGCTGTAGATCACCATGCAGTCCACCATGGAGCACTGATGCGTAGCGCACTCTTGAGCCGGTTGGTTCTCGTCGTATCTGCAACCTGGGGATTGTGGCCGGACCTCTCTTTCTAGTTCGTTGCGTAGACTTCTCTTTACTCTGTCGATCCGACGTCTTTTTTTCGACGAGACCGTGTCGAACTCATCGTATACGAGAGTCGTTGACTGCTTAGGCTCGTCGTCCTCCGCAGATTTGTGAATCAGTAGGTCCTGGTATACGTTGTTTGCGATAGTCGCGATCTGCTTTTTCCAGACCGTTAGTCACATTAGGGGATTGAGTTCTATGGTTCCTCAGATCTTGAGTTTCGGCATCTGGTCGTTGTGTAGCGGTACATGCGGTTACAGATCACTTCTTTTTCGTGCATCACCACTTTTCACGACTCGCTGTTGCTGGTCGAGATGCATGGCATCCGTCGTAGCAGCCGTTCGTTTTGATGCCGTTCACGTACATCTCCGTCCCCTCGAGGATGCATTTGGCTTCCTATACGTTCTGCGGTGTGAACCACATCTCGACAGTGTATATGAGGGTCTTGTCGACGCACGTGTCGAACGTGAAGTTGTCCGACGCTTGGCATCTCATCCTGCCGCAGTTCATGAGGCCGTTCCTTATCGATCTCAGTACGTACGATTTGCCGGAGTTCGTGACGCCCGTTACGTGGAATGCGTTGATCTTCGGCTGTATTTTGTGACAGACTTCGAAGGTGTCTTTCCCGAACTTTTCTATGTGAAAGTGGTGGTGGTTACACCACTCTTCCAGGATATTCAGGGACTGGACGATGCTCCAGTATCTGTTCTTTCGTTCGTGAAGAGTTCTTTCTTGTTTGCCATCTGCTCCCATATAGGAGTCACCTTCGTCTATATGTTTACGTCGGTCGCTGCAGCAGAGATGATCGTGTTAATGTTCGGTGTATTTTTGAAAATGTCGTCCCATTTTTCCTGGTGGTATCGCTTTGCTTGGCCTGTGTTAGCCTTGCAGTACATCTCCCAGTTCGGTGGAATTACATTTTTTCATCATCTTCTTGACGAACTCGACGTATTCGTCGTCGCTGTTGCTGTCGGCGCTGCATGCGGTCTCCATGTCGGTAAGTTGCGAGTACATGGTCTTTTGGCCTGCAGTCAAGTAGGTTCCCACACGCGACCACTTTTCGTAACAGGCAGTCCTGCCTGAGGCATTTCGTGAGCCCGTACGGGTTGTAGACGCATTGACACTTCATCGAATGTTCGTGCTTGGACTGGTTGGCCATCAGTTTTTTCAACATGATGAAGCTTTGCTGACTGGTCCGGTGTTCCTGGTGCCTCGTGATCATATGGAAGTGGTCTATGTCGTTGCATGCTTTGATCTTTGACGATCCGGCCTTGTGGTGGATGATAATGTACGGACAGTTATTTGTTATGCATGTTAGGTATTTTTTTTTTCGTCCGGCTTGTAGACCAGTTTAGAATATTAAAGCACTTCCTTATGGCCTGTGTCCCCTCAGGACTTAGTCGATCATGTCTCTCCACAACTTCCTGTCCCTTGTAGTTCTTAATAAATTTTATCTTTCGGTTATTTCCCCTAAACACTGTTCCACCATCCATTTACTCAAAATCAGTAAGTATGTTGTTTCAAGTCTCTTATTCATTTTTGAGGAGATTGTCTATCACTCACTTCCATATATGATGACAGATTTACATTGGGACGAATTATCTCTATTCCTATTAAGAATTATCTATCATCCTAAACTGTTCCTCTGACCTCTGCTTTTTTTCTCATTGCACAACGTCAATCAATAACCTACTACCTTCAGTGGGTCCTAAGCGTTTATAAGGGTGAATAATTGAACTTCATATTCGGTAGGAGCCCAGAGTGTAGAAGGACAATGTGTCGAAAGACAAAATGACGAATGGAATAAATGCCGAACAAAGTGTCGAACGGAATAAGTATCAAACGAACAAAGTGTCTAATGGACAATCTGCTGAACAGACAAAATGTCGAATGGACAAAGTGTCGAACGGGAAACAAGTCGAAGCGAATAAATGACGAATGGACATCATGTCGAAAAGACAAAAACTCAAAAGGACAAAATGTTGAAGAAAATAAAAACGAACATATCGTCATGATTTTAAAAACTCGATTCAAATAATCAATTAAGCTATTCCAAACTTTATTGCTTAGCTTTGGCATCATTTAATAAATAATCGCCTTAAAAGGGATTAAGCTTCTATAATCATCGGTTAGCGTCCGATCTGGGCGTGGTCTTTTATTACGATCTATTTTTTTACCAAATTGAATTGAGAATTTTCTCAAATATATATATATATATATATATATATATATATATACAGTGCTGTTCGATAAAAGTGACTCACCTTATCCTTTGAATTTAGCTCAACTTTCGTTTCATCGGAGAAGAGATAATTCTTCAAGTCTTCTACGGTGAAATTTTTGTAATAGTGAGCCCATTCAAATCTCTTGGCTTTGTTGGCTTTGCTTAAACCTTCGTGTACAAGATTTGTAGCCTTCTTCTAACAAGATTTGTAACCTTGTTCTGACGGAGTGTTGACGAGGCAAGACTAAGACCTTGCTCTCTACTTAGACTGGCTACAATTTCTTGGCTAGTTATAGTCCTATTCTTCGAAACTTCTATCTTGACTACCCTGCCAGTTCTATCATCAATCTTTTTCTATCGTCCCCTTGTTTCCTTCCTTGGAGCAGGAGTGGCATCATTATGTGCCCTAAGCACTCGAGAAACAGTTGATTGCGAGATTATAGATATTTCTGCAATTTCTCTCGTAGACTTGCCTGCTTTTGAGAGGGCAATAATAGATGCCTTAAGTGGTTCTGATGCATGTTTGTACTTTTTCATCTGGTGAGTGAGTGGCTATTTTAAGCTGTTTTTATATTGTATGAGGCTTTCTGAAATATTCTGGAATACTCTAGATTTAATTTAAGCTGTTCTATAATTCTCTAGAATATTGTTTTGAGTGTATTGTAAAATAGTTTTCAATATTTTGTTAAAAGTTCTTTAAATTTACCAGTTTAATCATTAGAATGCGATATCTGAGTCACTTTTTTTCATGAATCTCTTTTATATTCAGATTTATAATTATCAATAAAATACCTTACGGTGAATAAACTTTTTTTCCTAGGTGGTCAGGAAGGGGTCTTTAAGATTAAAAATTATTTTAACCCCACAAAAAATAGACGAAATATATTTTTAGTAAAAAAAATCAGGTGAGTCACTTTTATCGAACAGCACTATATATATATATATATATATATATATTCATTATGGACTATAAATAGGCTACTACCTCACAATTCGGTTTATTTACTAAAATTAACTCTTTACTGCAGTTTGAATGCAGATCATTGGTAAAAACAAAAAACAATTAGGTAGAAAGTTTA
>CAHIKZ030004391.1:4655000-4662500 GCA_903632075.3 Acanthosepion pharaonis | reverse complement strand
TTTAATGGTGGCTACTTCTCTTTTATTAAAACATCCTCCAGAATTTCGAATTTTTCTTTGCACTGCGTCCCGTATAAAATGTTGGTTTTATCTACTAAAATTTGTTTTATGTTTATAGTATTTTGTTGATTTGTCATATATCCATCTCATCGTCGTCGTCAGCTTCATCTCGTATCCAAGAATTTAATGTCTTATTTGCTAATCGCTTCCATTATGATGATTTCGCTGGTAGACCAATTCTTGCATGGACGTGACGATAGCATTGACTGTATAGTAATTTTGGCGGAGGACGAGATCAATTTTGTTGAGCCTTTCTTGTTGTTTGACTTCTACATTTTCTCTTCTGTTAGCTTAGAAGTTTTAGCTTCCAAAGGTGTTGGAACATCGCCAGTTGGTACGGTCTTGTGCTTGTGTTTCAAACAATTTAGGCTTTCAGCGTTGTTATGAGTTGGTCCACGTATCTTCGAAGACCGCAACACTGAACTGAGCTCACTGAATAACGACGTGGGCTCCTCGAATCTTCCATACTTGCTGCATGTCCTGACCATCGAAGACAGTATTTGATAATCAACACTTCGATGCTTTGACTGTTGGCACTTTCAAGAACTTTGGTGATGGTCAAATAGTAATTCCATTCTATGTTTGGTTTGTTTGTGTGTTCGTTTTGTTTTACGGCATATCAACCTCAATGGGTTATTTAATGCCGACAATTAATTTTCTCCGTGTAATATTTTCAAAAATCTACTTCGAGTAATATTTTCTTCCTCAAGAATGTATAGCTGGTAATATATTAAAAATGTATTTCTGGTAATATTTTTCAAAAATATGTTGCTGGTAATAGTTTTTTTTCTTCAAAAATTCATTTCTGGTAATAATTTTTTACAAAGTATTTCTGGTATTGTTATACCATAATACCTATTCCATTGTAACAGATTCTCCCACAGATAATAAGTAGTAGTAGCAGTGGCCAGTTGGGCTCAGTGGTGTTAAGTGAGTCAATCGATGTCGGACATTGAAGTATCAACCATCACAACTAGATTGCTGCGTCATTAACTCTTATTTCAAGTTCCTAACATTTTGTACGTCGAACCTAATTTAAGACGACTTATTGAAATACAAGCCTCCACTGTGAGAACTACTCTACAACAGGTATTAAAACCTATTTTTACACTTTCATAATGCGTTTTACCTCAGTTTCGGGGTTAACTATTTGCCCATAGCTGGGACCCTAACAGGTGCTACCACCCCAGGTCAGGTTTAATCTGGGAACACCAGCAATTAAGAGGTGGTTCCACGATCCTAAAACCCTCCTGATCAGAGGCTTTGCTGCTGGACGTAGTTTATCATCTTACCCTGGACGCGAATGTAGTTTATCGTCATACCCAGGGCAGCATTCGCTGTTTGTTTGACTTTCACCTTTTCAATTCTGATGACTTCTGATGGTGATCAAACATCGCCAGTTGATAGGACTTTCTGTTTGTATTTCAAACGATTTAGGGTCAAGCCCAGAAGCTTTCAATGTTGTTTTCAGTTGGTCGTTGTATCTTCAAAGAGGACAACCCAGTGGTCATTTCCCTGAAGTGATCTCACTGAATAAGACTTAACGTGGAAACCTTGACTCTTCCATTCTTGCTTACATGCCTCACCATAGAAGACTGTGCTTAATGATCACCGATTCGATGCTCTGACTGTTGGCTTTTCCAGTGACTTTGGTGTTGGTCACAGTAATTCATTTGATGTTCAAGATTTAATGACGCTTTTGCTGGTGAAAGAATTACAAGAATTGGTCTGAGGTGAAGAAAATACGAATTTTCAGATGGCATGAATTTGTTTAAGGTGGAGCTAAACTTGCCAGGAAGTGACCCACACAATTAATTTCACTACCTTTCTCTGCGGCTCATACGGAATGAGATATGCAGAATCGAGTTACGAAATTGCAACCAAATGACGCTAACTAGGTTATAATTACGCCTTCTGTAGCATATCGATTATGCGTAGCCCTCTTAATCTGCTGGTTCAACCGTTGAGATATGTTGTAATCATCATCCGCTTGTTCAACCGTTGTGGGTCATTGGGGTTGGTTACCCTCAGTCTGCGTTCTTGTTTTCGACCTTGCCGCCAAGTGTGGCGCTACCAGGAGATTAAACCTCCCGACGGCATAGTTCTCAGAGTCATTGGACCATTTGTTTTGCCAATTGCACTACATTTTTAAAAATTGACAAGTCAACCTACGTGGAAGTCTGGTGCACCAATGTAAGAATTTCATGTTGTTTGTTGATTGTTAGTGTTGTAGATACAATCTTCCAAAGGATATAAAAATTCATAAACAACATTCTTTTCATATAGGGGAGATTTTTGAGTTGAATTATTTCTGTTAGATTGGACGTTTTGATTTTTTTTTTGTAAAGATTGCACTTTAGTCAGAGGTTGAGGAATTACTTTCGCTGTTTAGTGAGTTGGTAATCCGAATAATTAATGACTTTGTCAATAGAATTAGGGATATATATATATATATATATATATATATATATATATATATATATATATATATATATATATATATAAGAGAGAGAGAGAGAGAGAGAGAGAGAGAGAGATAATATTAGTGGTAAATATACATACATATGCAAAATATATAAATACCCATACATGTATATTTTTTTTGAATAAAAATTCAAGAGGAAGAATCCAGGTAGAACTCAATGTCCAGGACAGAGTAAGGATATAATAAAAAGGCGTAAACACTAATATTCGTGTTTAAGCTAATATTAGTGTTTAAGCCTTATTATTATTATTATTATTATTATTATATATATATATATATATATATATATATATATATATATATTTCATTCATATATATAGTCGACTCTCCGTCGAAATCAACGTATGAGGTCAAGCAGATCAGTTCCTGCGAACCAACAGCCCGACACCAGTTCATGAGATTTCATTATAATGTGAAGGTTTTGTGCAGAACCATCAACACTTTTTGAAGAGCCGAATACAGAGACGTGGCGCAGTACTCCTACAAGGACCCCAAACGACTATCCGAGGGATTTGAATTCAGAATTGTCGTTATCCTCGACCAGTTGCCACCCATAGCTGGATAGAGAAAAGGGTATTAGCACGTAAGTGAATGTAATGGGTTTGACTGAAATTAAAACTCGGCTCGCCGATTCCTTCATCCAAGCCGTTATCCACTACTCCACCGTATCTCTATTAGTTCTATCACGAATATAGAACCCTTGCTGCGCATATATATATATATATATATATATATATATATATATATATATATATATATATATATAGTAATAAATATACATATCCGAAACGCAGTTTTCAGGTGCTGAGTTGGGACTGACTGTTATCTAAATTGAATTTGAAAATTATACTGTTGACTGTATATATATATATATATTTGAAAAAATCTATATTCCTTTAAAAAACGTTTCAAAAAATTTAAAAATTCTTTAAAATCTTTTTTCGGAAATATATTATGCATTATATTTGACAATTAAAATAACCAGGATTAGCATCTGCACGTAAAATATTTGTATTTATTTATAATTATAATTTATTATTATAATTTATATATAATTATATTTTTATTTTATTTTAGAATGGTGGATATTCAATTGTTTAATTAAACGGAGCTTATTTAACCATATTTAAAAAATCGTAATATTTCAAATTAAAAAGTAATTATTAACAATAAATTACAATAAACCAGTCACATATACTAAAAATTAAACCGTGATTGTATTAAAAATGAATCTGGATCTACATGTTTAAGTAGATATTTATTTTTATGTCTGCATGTAAACCGTCTACTAATTTTTCTTGCTTAATAATTCCGGGTTATTTATGGGTTTTAACATAATCACTTTCTCAACGAAATATAGGTTACATTAATTTCCTTCATCATTTTGCGATTTTGACCTTGCTATAATATTTCAGTTAATTGAAGGGGAATTGCCATAAATAATTAGAGAGATCAGTGCTGTTTCTGTATTTAATATTAGCCAAAGTCATTCAGTGATGGTAGAAGCGAAATCAAAATCTAACATCGCTGCCGGAACATATACTCGCTCGATATACAATATTATCGGGCATACATGGATAGTTCGTATTCTTCTTTAGAAAAAAATTACGTCGTCTTTGTTGGAAAGATGTTTATTTAATATATTTTTCTGCTGGGGTATAAATCTATCAATGTTACTAAAGCAGTTCTAAATGATTTTAACATTATCTTTATTAAAAAATCTTCACCTTGGTGAATGAGTAAAATGCTTATGGTTTCATTTTAAAAAAAAATTTCCGACATTGGTTTCGACATTACGGTTAAAAGATGGATTAAACAATATGATGTCGTGTTTCTGCTTTTTCTTACCATCTTTGTTTTTTCCAAATAATCTAAATTAACTTTAATCTAAATTAACTTTATGAATGCTGAGTGCCAAAGCTTTTATATATTTAGCTTAAACATTATCAAACATTTCCTTATGGCTGGAGTTGATGGATAATCTAACTTGTCCTGATTTATGCAAATTATTTAGAATTTTGAGGTGGTGATTTGAACTTTTATTAATGTATCAATGGTTATATAGTTCTTTTGTATGTGTTTAATTGTAACCATTATTCAGGTTTAAGGGTAAATCTAGAAAGTTGATCACTTTGTCAAGGGAAACGGTGCTAATATTTAAAACGGGATCCTTAAAAATATATATATAAGTCCTTTTTTCAATCGGTCTATATTGCGAAGGCTAGTATTACGGAGGAGAATTACACAGCGTTTTACATGAAATTCTGAGTCGTTCTGCCAATGAGGGATAAAATGCATATTTATTAATATATACTTAATAGCTCTGTTGTATAACATCGAGCACTATTTTATTAACACCAGCAATTTATGTGCAATTCATATATATATATATATATATATATATATATATATATATATATATATATATATATAGTCATCCACATACAAGGCTGTTTGACATCAGTATAACAGCTCATCAGTATGGCTAAATTTCCGATTGCTTCAAGCCAGGATCGAAACTCAACCGATTTGACATCAGTCAGAGATTCTATATTAAAGCAATCGGCGCGCATATACAGAAAACGTATTATATACGCGATTTATATATCCATTAGATTTAAGATCCATCTTTGAAAGCTAAATAAATATTAAATTTTTAATTTATTTAAAATTTGATCTTTTTTAAACCACTTTCTTTTGTCCTCTTGGGTAGCTGTTTGAATGATTCGTTTTCTAAGGCTTATAAAACTTTTTCAAGTTATTTAATGCTGGAAAACATTTTTAGATTATAATAATTGTCCTTGGGGGTAAATAAGACATAGACATAATTAGTAAGACATATACCACTAAATTATTATTATAATAATAATTTAGTGGTATATGTCTTACTAATTAACCCATAGCTGGGGGTGAAGAGATGGATTCATTCCTTTCCCAACGGTATTGTCAAGTAAGCGAATCTTGACTTTGACATGACTTGTATCGGTTTTCACCCTGGTCGGGTTGAACCGGCTTCCTTCCGAGCAAGTACAGCATCACGGACCATCGCTGTCCACACTCGCCGATCCTGAGCCAGGTCACACGAAATGGTGAGCCAATCGTGATTCCATCGTCGAAGACCAACTACTTGTGGACCCGATAGTACTGCTAAGTCATCCTTGATTATGCTAGCCAACGTCCTCAACTGCCCACCGAACGTTTTCGCCAGCCAGGAAGAGAAGGAGGGAGAAGTATATCTCGGATGAGCTCTCCCTCCGGGCGTCGAGCTGCATGCCCGAACCATCGGAGACGACGCTGAAGCAGGAAGGGTGAAAGAGGATAGAGACCCAGGTGACGACGTAGAGGGGTTGTGGGCACACGATCGATTCGGCGGCCGTAAGCGAATATAATGAACCCGACTGGAATTGGAAATTGGCTGTCAAATTAACAATTCCAAGCCATTATCCATGACATCACACGCACATCTAAGCTTACAGCAATGAACCACCTGGATGTTCACCAGGCTTGACCTTGCTTAACTCTTACAGTGTTTCAACGTGATGTAACCGTAACCTCTTCATACTCTCCACCTCGCACATCCAAGCTTACAGCACTTGGTATTCCCAAACGGTAACCAATTATGCATGTCCCGATGTTGCCTAACACCGGTGATTGTAAGGTCTCTATTAATCACCATAGAGATCCTTCCCTGCCCTCCATTAGAATGTCTGACGCTCAACTTCTTGAGAGCACCTCTCTGCGTCTGCTCGGTCTCACGTTGACTGCTGACCTGAGATGGAACAAATACATTGAGTCAATTGCATCGTCCACCGCGAGGAATGTTGGCCCTCTGTGCCGCGCCAGGAAATTTTTCTCCCCGGAATCGATACTTCAAATATACAAACCAACCATTCGACCTTTCATGGGGTATTCCTGCCATATATGGTCTGGTGCACCTTCTGTTTACCTCGGAGGTCTTGACAAGATCCAGAGACGGATATGCAATATAATTGGCCCTGATCTGGCATCTCATCTACAGTCAATCTCTCACAGACGCGCCGTCGCCTCTCTCTGTCTTTTTTACAAATACTTTCATGGTTATTGCTCCGATGAGCTGCTCTCACTGGTTCCCAGACTCCATGAATTCAAGCACCCTACGAGGCTGGCATCCCGCTCTCACCCTTACACTGTAGAAACTTTTAAAGGTAGCCGTCTCTTCTATTTCAATAGCTTCATACCTCGAACCTCTCGCCTGTCGAACACCCTTCCCAATTACTGTTTCCCTGAGAGCTATAATCTCCAACTATTCAAATGTAATGTCAGTCGACATCTCCAGTTACCTTGATCTACCCACTATCCCTCTCCTCATCCTTTCTTCTATCTCTCCTATCTGATCTCGCTCCAAATCTTCTGCAACCCCCTGCATCCTAGTGGCTTCACGCCATGCTCGGGGCGAAATTCTTACAAAAAAAATTCTATGCGATATGATCATAAGTAGGTAGATATTTAAATTGCTTATTATTGATCCCTGACTTTGAATGAACGCTGCAAATGAAAGCACAAGATGTTTCCAGCTTCTAAGAGACCAAATCCGACAGTCACGTCCAACTTGCAGTATCATATATATTTTCAAAAAAAGTAATGATTTTTTTTTAAATTTATTAATCCTACAGCTTTTTATAACTTTAAACGATAGTTTTAGAGGATTTTCATATTTGTGTAGACGCCCCATTTCGTTTCAAGGTTCACTTCAGACATTTCTTGAACGGCAAATCTTCTCGGTCGAATCTGTTAAAGCTCGTTGGATCTAACGACAGTTTCCATCAGCCCAGGGGTGGGGGGGGTGCACATTCGATTCCTGCCGGAGAGTGAATATATTTCTGAAATAAGGTTTCTCCAATATCCAGGCCAGTAGACGAAAATAAATAAATACACTGTTTAATAAATATACAGAGTATCTACTCCAATATAGGTAT
>CAHIKZ030004391.1:4635000-4650000 GCA_903632075.3 Acanthosepion pharaonis | reverse complement strand
GGTGCAGTCTCTTTCCCGCCAGTTCCTCTGCTTTCTATGACTCTTGAACTACTGAGCTTTTAAGGACCATAAAGCCTTTCATTTTGGTGAAACCTCAGATTCCAACCAATAACCACTGTTCTGCATATCTTCAAGAAAGAAATGGAAAAATAAATATGCCAAAAAGAATAGAGAAAGACAGAAGGTATATATTAGTATATCTCTTAATAACGATAAACTATATTCTAGAGCAAGGAGAATTGAAGATATTGAGAAACATGGAACCGCCTCTTAATCTCTGGTCTTCAAAATATTTAGATTTAGACCTTAAGAAGCCTATAGAGGTTGATGTGCCGCTAAACAATATCAACCAACAATACAAATTTATAGAAAAATGACCAACTATACATATTTAAAACAAAATGACCAACTATACACATTATCTATAGTTAAAGGCATTGCATTACGATCAAAATATGTTTAGATGAAGTCATAGAATTGTCCTCAAAATATTTAGATTTCGGCATTAAATTACATTTCTATAATAAATCATTACCAACAATACTTATTTATAGTAAGATTACCAAGCAATTAGGCCGATTCGACAGCCCCCAAAACATCAATTTCAACAGATTTATTAGTTCTAACACGAAGATCCTTTATAGAGACTGACAAATCAACTATTACCACATTATCAAAGAAGAATGGCAGAAACTATGGCTGCCAAAAACAACAAATTATACGACATCAAACCTACTATAGGAAAATGGCATCAAAAAACTAAAACAAGAAAAGATGAATTAATAATATCCAGACCTCAATATGGGACACTCTATGATAAAACCCTGATGTAATCTAAAACAAGAGCTACCTCCAATCTCTACGGCATACCAAGAAATATGTAAAATCCATACGAATAAATGGTAACGCCTTCATCCGAATCCGTTTGAAACACTACCAACCAATCAACATGAAAGAATTCTTTATTAATCCATATAATATCCTACAACCTTATTTTAAAAATCAAACTGTATTACAAGATATAACTTCATCAAAACTACGATATAAAAGACATATATCACTGCCTGTAGTAATCATGTCCACATAAACATGTATATGGACAAAAGCTGAGTATCATTTGCCATGTATTCAATTGTGAAAGCAGAATAACATATATTTTTTTATTACTTCAAAATCCCCAAAATTAAAATTTCGGCATTAAATGACCCATAAAAACATTTGATATGCTATTAAATATATCAAGTGAAATAAAACTAAACATGAAACAGATTGTCGTCTCAGGATACTGACTTCATTCTCCATCTCTGGTTAGCTCCTGTACATTGTGGACGCTTGTTTACAAAAAAAAAAAAAAACAACAAAAAAACATCGTAGCTACATCGATTAATTTTAAAATTATTATAACAGAGTGTGCTCACGCGTATTTACAAAAATCTCCATCGTAATGATTACATTAAATTTGTCTTCACTCCTGAAGATGATTGCGGAAGAGATCGAAAATAACTGAATTATCAAGAACTAAGGCGCATTGATTGATAAAATTCAACTTCAAGAAGATATAAAAAGAAGAAAAGATTATTATAAAAATAAACAGACATAATATGTCAATATTATTCAATGAAACATGCTTGAATATACTTGTTATTTCATCACTTTCAAATGTTGCATTGTCCATATACAAAACGGAAAACGAAACCAATGGGTCGTCAATTTGTGCAATAAACCATTGACAAATATTCTCTCGTGGTGAAATGATCAGTGGTCGAAAGAACCTGCACACTTTACAAATTATATGAATACAGAAGCTGCTCGAAGTACCCTCCATGTGGTACTATGAGATGTAATATATTCTAGGGTCACTTGACGTGTTCTGATACCTGGATCGTCTCCGACAGCCCGTAGAATGTGTTCTTTGGGGTCAGGCGTACGCGCGGATCTCGGTCTTCCTCAATCCGTAATCTGTAGTGTCATGGATCCTGTCTCAGCGACGATAAACAACAGCAAAGACTGGATGACTCACCTGCCTTCGGTCGGGAAACGTAATCTGATACAGTCGTGCAGCCTCGCGTCCATTCGCCCGGCCGTATGTATATGAATATCCTGCCATTGATAAACGGAATACTTCTCAGTTTAAATCACTTACTAGACACATTAAACGTTGAAGACAGATTGGCCACAAATGTACACGAATGACAGATGTAACTTAGTCTTTATAGCAACACAGCGCCATCTACCGTAAACTTTCTTTAAACATAATAATTCGAAAAAGAAGGATTTGTGAACCTATGTTTATATGAATTTTTGTCAATGCTTTGGTTTGATGAACTAGCTTCAATGAGTGTAAAATATTTTTGCTATACACCGTGCGATATATATATATATATATATATATATATATATATATATATATATGTGACGTCGTCCCCTGGTCGCAGCGCCAACTGTGACGTCCTATCCTTGTCTACCACGGCACCAACTGTGACGTCTTCGCCGCGGCACCAGCTGTTCGCTCCTCGCTGCTCCGTTCGGGTGTCGCCGCTCCAAACGTGACGTCCGCCTGTCGCGTCAGTCGTGTTATCTCGTCATGTGACGACCAACTGCCTTGGTATCGGTCGCGGCACCCAAATGTGACGTTCTAACCTTTTGATGATTCGGGTGGGAATCTGGTTAGATTTGTTATCAGCCTCGTCGTTCCCAACTCGCTTCCAACGCTTGGTTACCAAAGTAACTGCATTGATCCTCAGTCTGCCTACCCACGTTGTGAATTGATCTTAGGCAGACGAGATCAATCAGTAGTTGGGACCGTAATGCAAATCGGGTTCAACGGGGGTGACACCACACAAATATGCATAAAAGAAAACAAAATGAAAATTCAAAAGTTCAAGATATCAAAGAAAAAGATAACAAACTTTATGTCTAGTTGTTCGATACATAGGACTGCGTCTATCTCCCGACCCGTTCTATGGATTGTGACACGTTGTTTTTCGTTAGGCGAGATTTAATGCTTCAAGTTGTTGGCTCTTTAAGAAATTGGTTTTTGGTGTGTCTTCAGGCGAAAGTCGAAAAACTTATTTTGGTGGTATGGATCTAAGTCGCTCTTCAAAATAACTTGTTCTTGGATTGAAGAAGAGTTCGGAATGTGCGTGAATCTTTCAAGTCAGCTATCTGCGAGGTTTGCTTCAACTGGAGACTGACTCTAGGAACTGTCTCGAACTCAACTGAAACTCAACTGGAACTGAACTCAAACTGAACTGGAACTCAACCGAAACTCAACTGGAACTCAACTGGAACTGATTTCTGCTCGTTGTGGCTTGTTATATGGACGCCGACCAAAACCGGGGTGGGTCTTTCGGCGTCGGGGGTTCCTCGATAATTCTAAATACGTATCCACCTCTTTTTATTTCTGGTTAGAATATCCCACTCTTTTCCATTTTTGGGAGCCTTTTTACTCCCACCTTCTCACCATACTTCAGACGGGCGGGAGCTGCCTCCCACTTCTTCGTAGCAGCCTCTCCCACCTACCCCCTCTGGATGGGCGGCTACATCCTCCTTCGTGCGTCACGTGATCACCACTCGATCAATGATGTCCCAGTCAGGCGTGGACGAATCCGCGGCTTTGTTTCAGGAAAAAAATATCTTGCTTAACTAAAAAAAAATTATCCTTTTTTTTTTTACTTCCTCCTAATCGCAGTTATCATTTTCCCTAGCCGCAACGCGCTGGGCATAACTCTTGTTCTACACCTGGTCTACGTCAATTATTTTATCGCTTATTATCAGAATGGGTGGTCTTCTTAACACGGCCAAACGTCGCCCCAAAAAGAAACATTTCTAAGTTCCCATTCATTCTCTGGCGAACATTTCTTGATAACATAATTTTATTATCGCAGGCATAAAGATGTTCCGTCGAAAGAAGTCGGTCAGTGGACAATCGTGTGTGGCTTTGATACAATTAATTTTTCATATCTATCCAAAGTCCTTTTAGTTACCTGTTTTTCGTCACTTATCGAAATAACATTTTCATTTGGATTTTTCTTTGGGCAGTCGGTCTGTAGTTGATAATCAGATGCCTTCCCGTACCAACAGTTTGTTTACATATCCCTAGATAACACAGCCGTCGCCAAAACATATCTGATTCTTTTTTTTTTACTCAGTATTTCCCTGTCATTGTAATGACACTCTTTCGCCATTTGTTACTTATCAAAATATCCTTTATCCATTGTCTCTTATCCGTGTGTGTGTTCTGCTTATCATCTACGTTTGGTCTCGCCTCCCTTTCTGCCTTCTTTTTCTTTCTTTTCTTTTTCTGCCTCGATAAATGGTACATATATATATATATATATATATATATATATATATATATATATATATATATATATATTGAGGCAGGACGGTAAAGTAATGGATATCGGCTTGGATTGAGGAATCGGAGAGCCGAGTTCGAATTCCAGTCGAATCCATTACATTCATTTACGTGCTAATACCCTTGGGAAAGGTATGAATCCTCTTCTTCTCCCTACAACTATGGGTAAATAGCAGGACAGACTGGGTTCTATAGCCTTGGATGGCAACTGGTCTATGAGAAGGACAACTCTGAATTCAAAACCTGCGTCGTTTGGGGACCTTGTGGCACGTAGTGCACCAGGTCTCTGTATTCAGCCGTTCAAAAGTGTGGCTGGTCTTGCACGAAAACTTCACCACTATAATCAATTCTCATGTGCTGTTGTCGGGCTGTCGGTTTCCTAAGAACTGATCTGCTTCACACTCGTACGTAGGATTCGACGGAAGAGTAGAGCGATATATATATATATATATATATATATATATATATATATATAAAATATGCGGTGCAGTTCAATTTATATTACAATGAATAATTCATACAAAAAGTAGATTAGTAAAGTTAATGATATAAAATGGCGAAATTCTCTTCGCAAACAAAAATTTAAAGTTGCATGAATTTTATGATCCTCGTTTTTAAAAACTACAAGCTGTATAAGGTATTTTTTAATATGCTATATATATATTTTTAATATGATATATATATATATATATATATATATATATATATATATATATATTCTGTATGACTCATTTCATCCGTTAGTTCTTCCTCAGATTGGGTTTGTTGATGTTATTGTGACTACACATATGCATGAAAGAGAGACGCTGATATATCGTAACGTCACACACACACAAACACACACACACACACACACACATATATATATATATATATATATATATATATATATAAAAACTTTTTCCATTTTGTCTTATAATTTCCTCAAAACATAAAAATATATATCGTTATATATATATATATATATATATGATGACCGACCATAAAATTCGACCTTCAGTCGTGTGCCGTATCAGGTGGCTATATCCGGATTCTATGCGAAAACAATGATCATGTCTCCCACGTCTTACCATTGTTGGCTGGCAAATATATAACAACAATAAGAGTTCTTCCATTAAGTCGTCGCACTGACACCTATTGAAAGAAAAAAATTCAAACTTTCTTCATTACACATTACCGTCAAGGCGTTGCTGATCGGAGTAGGGATCGAGGTCGACCCTCATTAGACTTTCTTTATCTGGATACTCCGCCTTGACGTCCCCTCACCAACCATCTACCGTATCATCATTGTGATTTGAACCTGTCATTTTAGACATCGTCTGGCCGGAGACACTTAAGGCTGATTCGTTCTTCCGGGCCCTCCCTACAGCAGGCACTTACCTACCAGCTAAATACGAACTATGACCTTGCTCAGTCATCCACTAACAAGTACCCGGGTGTCAATTACCAATACCCGGATATCACTTTTTACGATTGAATAAATTCCGTTATGATATTTGGCTAGTGATTTTTATCGTTATACTTTCAATTGGCTCTTTTTTTCCTCCTGTTTTTTCCCCTAAATTCTCACTGCTATAAATATTGATTTTTTCATTTTGTTTATACCGGCGTCTGTTAAAAGGCATGAAGTATCGTATCCTTTATTTCAATATTTAAATTAATAATGATAATAATAATAATGCTCCTCAAATACACCAAATAGATCAAATTTAGTAGAATCTAACCTTACATATGTAGTAAGGGTATTAGAATAACCCAGAACCTGTACTGGCAACAAACCGACTGCATACAGATAGGAAACGAGTTCAATAAATATACAAAAATAAAAATGGATGTAAGACAAGGAAGCGTCTTCTCGCCAGACCTTTTCAACCTATACAGCACGCATCTTCCTGTTTGGAGGACTCGCCAGCGGCAAAAGACTACACGGTGGCCCGAAATGACGCTTCAGTGATCATTTGAAGAGATCCCTGACATTGGCCAACATCGACCCTCAGACTTAGGAAACCGTTGCTGCAAATAGGTCCTCCTGTCGTAGGATCATCCATATGCGGACCGAGACTTTCGAGTCCAGCCTTTAACATGAAGAGAACCTGCAAGATTCTGTCAGGAGTACCCGACTAACCTAGCCGCGTCCTTCACCCAAACTCCTCTGTGACTCCAGCTGACGACTCTTCATTATTAGGTGGGCCTTCACAGCCATCTCCGCCACCATCACCAAAGGGAGGAAAGGGAATACGTAGAGAAGACGAAGATCCCAATGCTTAGATGCGAGCTGGTGTCGACTATACAACAAAGTCATTCTGAGAGAATTGGAAGTCCTACCAGGATTCATTATTGGCGGCTACAATCGTAACAGTATAAGATATGCAGTTGACACAGTGTCGATAGCAGACACAGAAAGGAAACTATAAGAATTCCGACAGAAGGTAGTGAAGGAAAGCGAGAAGAAAGGACTAAACACTAACTGCAAGAAAACTGCATTCATGGTTGTTAGTAAAACAAAGAGAACAACATGTAAATTAAAGATTGGAGATACCGAAATCAAACAAGCGCAACAACTTAGATTTTGGGGAAACGTATCAGCAGAAAAGGAAAAAGAGCAAAAGGATAGCGAAAGATGTCTTCCAAAAGCCGAGCAAATTATTAAGGAACAGGAAAGTATCCTTAGAAACAAAAAAAAAGAGTACTGAACTTTTATGTAATATCAGTCTTATTATAATGGTAGTGAATACTGGACAATCTCCATACAGATGAAGAAGAGACTACAATTGACCGAACCTGCGAGCAACGACGAGGTTCTAGAGACACTGGCAACAAAAAAAGTATTTATGCTTAAAATCAGCAAGAGTGAGTTGAAATTTCAGGGATACAAAAAAGGATAGAAGGCTAGGAAAATTTGATACTCAGAGGAAAGACTGAAGTTAAAAGGGCCTGCGGAAAGCCACACACAACCAAGATGGCGAGAGCTTGAGTGAATGGATGGCGGAGCAGGGTTTGGAAGAGAAAGCAAGATGACAAATGTTATTAAGACCTACAAGGGACGCGGAATTATGGAGAGCCGTGATCGCGAACGTTCCAAAGGGACACAACACATTGACCAAGAAGAACGTGCTAAAATTTACACTCGATAGATAACGAGCGATACAATATTCAATAATGGGTTTTAATGACGTAATCTCATTCATTGAATCCAGAGTTTCCCATCACGGTCAGATATCAATAAATCTATCGAAAATTTGATCCGGACTTCATGGAATCGTTTATGATGTTCATTGATCATTAATCGATTTATTGAATATATATATATATATATATATATATATATATATATATATATATATATATATTTACCTCATTCAGTGAGAATGCCAATATGTCTTCTTGTTGGTTGAAATAGCTATTCGAATGAGGTAAATTTGGATTGCTTTTCTATGTAATATATATATATATATATATATATATATATATATATATATATATAATTTTCTATGTATATATATATATATATATATATATATATATATATATATAAAAAATAATATATATATATATATATATATATTTTTTTTATATATATATATATATATATATATATATATATATATATATATATATATATATATATATATATACAAGAAAATCCAAATTTACCTCATTCGAATAGCTATTTCAACCAACAAGATTGTATTGGCATTCTCACCGAATAAGGTAATTTTTTTTATTTCTATTCTCAGTAATATCTCTTTTTGTGTGTGCGTGTGTGTATATGTTTCACAATTAGGATATAGAAATCACGATGAAGTTTTTAATTTTGACAATTGGCAAAGTTTCATGAAGATAGATTTCATTAAGAATAGATTTGATAATGAATTTCGCCATTCAAGGTTTCATCCGATTCGAAAAAGAAAGAATGAAATCTGACGAATCATTGACTAATTCATATCTCATATTTATTACATTTTACTTTAAATTCTTCCGATAAGAAGAAACTTTGATGAGCGGAAGCGAAATCCGTTGTTTTCCCCTCTGACTTTTTTTTATATCTCTTATTATGCTTTCTAATGTTAAACTTAATACTTTTAAAGCAATACACAAGTTCTGGTACCACGAAAAATCTGTTTATATATATATATATATATATATATATATATATATACATATATATATATATATATATATATATATATATATATATATATGTATGTATGTATGTATGTATGTATGTATGTATGTATGAGGAAGAGTTTATAGTAGTTTCAACGAGAGAGAAACAATTCAAATGTTTGAGGAAACCCTGGTAATTTTTAAATTGACCTAAAAGTAGCTGTGTACTTTAATTAAGAAAAATTATTATAAATCGTTAAAAAAAAAGTCGGACATGATTTTTATAAGAAATTTTAAAATGAAAAAAAGTGAAAAAAAAAATCATTTGATCTCGTCAAAATATCCCCCCATTAGTCTTGATTACTGCAGTAAAAAATTTTGTCTTTCGTTGCAAAAGTTTCTCAAAGTATAATTTTGATAACTGATTCCATTCTTTTTTTCAATGACTCTAAGAGCTCTTTTCATTTTTTTCACTTTTCTTTCAAATTCATCCCATGCTAATTCTGGCGGTGGCTTCAATTTTTTTTTTTTTCGTTTGTTTTTCCTAATTTGTACTGTAAATCCTACTGAACTTCAGTCTTCGATTTGGTCTTTATGATTCTTATGTAATTTCTTGACATGGTGTCAATTAAAATTAGAATTATTTATGTCCTGTTTAAAAATCTAAATGGAACGATACACTCACACGAAAATCTTTTTGCCAGTTGACTGGTACTGGATGTCAGTTTTATAACCATATGAAAATTTATGTCTGAAATTCTAGTTGGTGTTATTTTTTATTTTTGTGAGTCTTTCGTTGAAACAGCCTCATTATTATAGTTTTTTTTTTATAAAATAATTTGTCCATTTCTACTTTTAAAAATCAAATATTATTATTTAATGACCTGGAGATGAAACAGAAAAAAATTAACAGACCGAAATAAAAAGTTCCATTCAATGAACATGACAATTTACATTGCGTACTATGTCTATGAGAAAAATGACAAACATTCTGAAGGTTGTACAGAAGTCAATGGATCATTGAATAAACAAAATAATCCACTTCAACTGATAATTCGAGCGATGTATGAGAGACCACAGAGTGAAACAAGGAATTTATCTGTGAAGTGTTTTACCAGACGGTTGAAAATGTTACAATACTCGAAAGTCTATTACAAAACAAAAGAAGTCTTCTAAAGGTCAAACACATCTTCAGGAAACAGGATAATCTCGTTAGAAACAAAGAAAAGAATGCTGAATTGTTATGCAATATCAATCCTCTTATGTAACTGTGAATACTCTACAATTTCTTCACGGATGAAAACGAGACTTGAGGCAAGAGAAATGTGGTTCTACAGAAGGACACTGAGAATACCATGAACGAAGCATGTGAGCAATAAGAAAGTGTTAAGGAAAATCGCAACAAAAATTACACTTATGCTTAGTATTAGGGAAAGAGATCATTGAAAATTCATCGGCGCCTACTGAAGAAAGAAGGCTTGGAGAATTTAACACTCACGTGGCACTGACACCAACAGAAGCAGTGGAAAACAACGAGTGAGCTTCTTAACGATCTTGTGTATATATCCTGGAAGAGATAATACGGCAACAGAAATAGGAAGATGTGAAGAGTCATGATCACTTAAACCTGAAGAAGAATATATTTAAGAAGTGCACACAGATATTTTCCAGTGACTATAGATAAAATGTCATCTAATGGAGTCAAAATTGTATAGTTTTTTAATCTTTGTATTAAAGCAATAAAGACAAGGATACTCGTCTTCAATGCATAAATTATTGAATAATCATATAATAATTGAACTTGCCCTTCCATTCATTACTCATACGACCCTTACGCCTTGCCAATATTTAATAAATAGTTGACTACCCTGTTTTGATAACGTGTAAAGATAACACATATCAGAGACACTACTTGGTTTCAGGGAAAAAAGAAAGAAAGAAATGTTTAATGTCTCCTGGTAATACCTCATAAATAATGGACTATTCCGTTTTGATCGCGTGAAAAGACAAAAGACATGAAAAACGCTGCTTGGTTTCAGTCAGAAAATAAAAGAAAGGCGGGAAAATACAAGAGTTTAACGTCTGTTTCAGTGAAATGGAAAAAGTTGTCAATTCCAGATCTTTGCATTTACACCCATTTATTTTTTTACATAATGACCAGTATTCATATTTATGATTTTTATTGCAATATTTTATTAAAGTTATTAAGCTCAAATATCAAACGATAAGATCTGGAAAATTTTATTGTCGTAGAACTCGCCATGAGTTTATTCAATCTTTAACTGAATAATTAAGATACAAAAGAAGAAGAATTGAAATGTCAAAAAAAACTTTTTTTGGCTATTAGCCTTTACGAACGTTGTAAAACGTAAAATAATATATATATATATATATATATATATATATATATATATATATATATATATATATATATGTGGTAGGATCCAATTTAATTTGTATAGTGGAGTACCGACCATATAAATATGGTTGGTACTGAAGAGATAGGAAGAATCAAGAGATTCAATCCAGAGACTCTGCCCGACTGCGACTAAGTCAACACATTCTCCAGGAACGGTCTTCCCAGGAATATACAAAAGACTATATGTAAATATTGTGTACACTTTTTTGTTTCAATACATTTTGTTCTAAGTACATTTTGTGTTGTATTATTATTCCATGCATTAGTCAAGTTTCAATAATATATATATATATCTATATCTATCTATCTATCTATCTATCTATATATATATATATATATATATATATATATATATATATATATATATATATATATATATCAAGTATATAATTGGTGTATACGGAATGAATTCCAATAACCAACAATTACTATTCTTAAAAGAGTGCTCAATACAAAGTAGAGCAGACACATTTTTTTTTACGAAGGATCGTTAATTAATTTGAAACTTTTAAACCCATTTATTTTACATTCAACATCATCACTTGATAAGAAACCGAGGGTGTTGAAACCAAATTGCTATTTTTGTAGTGATTTTATAACATATTTATATTATAAATTTAAAAAAAGAAAAATAATTATTATATATATATATATATATATATATATATATATATATATATATATATATATATGCAAACATACATACATGCAGGTGTATGTATTGTAGTTTACACAAACATATATATATATATGAATTTCATGCACAATTTCAACACCGAAATTAACCACAATTGCGTATGTATATGTACTCGGATATATAGGTACATGTCTGCGTATATGCTTGTATGAATTACAATATGTACACCAGCATGTATGTGTATGTATGTCTGCGTACTTATGAGCGCCATTCCGAAATGGGCACAGAGAAGAATTTTTCCTCTAACTACCATCAAATATAAACAAACAGAAACTGACATAAATTGATTCTAAATTTAAAAAATATAAATCAGTTTGTCTGAGAATCGCACAAACTTGAAACCCGGGGTCACAAACTCACATCAATACAACTATGTATGTTAGCTGATATTGAGCGCTTTTCCATACTAAAAAATGTGTGCACACACACACACACACACACACACACACACACACACACACACACACACACACACACACACACATTTGAAATAGACACCACGTTTACAGTAGGGATTGGTTAGTCGCCCTAGTAGACGGGTATCCTCGAATACGAATGGCCAGCTATTATTTCATTATATATATATATATATATATATATATATATAGTTGAATTGATCTGCGTTTTTGATCCTGGGTTTCACGCCTTTGCGATCGTCAAGACAAATATTTTAGCTCTATCACTGATATTAAGGCTTAATAAGTACCATGAATATATATATATATATATATATATATATATATATAGATAGATAAATTTTTCACTACTTCTTCCCCTATTCTCATCAGTGACTAATTCATATCTCATATTCATTATATTTTACATTAAATTTTGCCGATAAAAAAAAACTTTGATAAGCAGGAGCGAAATTTGTTATTTTTCCGTCCTTTTATTATTTTTTTATCCTTCATTATATCTTCTAATGTTAAATTCAGTACTTTTAAAGCAATATATATATATATATATATATATATATATATATATATATATGGCGCATTTTGTATACAGAAAAACATAAAAAATTACATCCCTTACGACATAGAGCTAAGATATCTGACTGATGTCCGATCAGTTGGGTTTTGGTCTCGGCTTGAAGCAATCGGACGTCTAGCCGTACTGAAAACCTGTGATATATATATATATATATATATATATAGATAGATAGATAGATAGATAGCAGACTGTTTAGCTGTATCACTGAAAAAAACAACAAAAAACAAAAAAAAAACGCACCGGCTAAGATAAGATGCGTTTTTTTCCACTGAGAGACTTCATCAAAGCACATGCAAATATTTTATCTTGCAACAAGTATGTATATCTTCTTTTTAAATGCGCCATATCCTATTAGCAAGTAGGCCGTCATGGCGCTCCACAACTTCCTGTCCCTTGTAGCTCGTATTAAACTTTGTCTTTCTGTTACTTCTCCTAAACCCTGTTCCGCCATTCATTTACTAATTATGTTATGCGTTGTTTTCCTCTGCCCCTCTTGGCCTCTATCTATCCCGTGGGTATCACATTTTCCAAGCCCTTCTTCCTCATTATGTGCCCCAGAACCTTAACTGTCTCTTCCTGATGCGTGTCTTCTATATAGAAAATCGTAAGCCGTTATAACAAGAGGAAAACAAAGCATAACACACGTAGCTTGAGCAATAGAAGGTGGAACAGTGCTGAGGAGAAATAAAAGAAAGACAAAGTTTATTAAGAGATTCAAGGAACAGGAAGTTGTGGAGAGCCTTAATCGCAAGTGGAGTTTAAAGATTTCAGTCCGAAGGGCATCATGGAGAAAATCACGGAGTGAGTCCTTGATAATAAGCTGGTAACAGAAAGAGGTATTGTGGATTGGGGGTTCCTGTTTAATAGAGGATTGGAACGATATATCTATTATCTCAGAGTGATCAGAATTATCAAGAGGGTAATGTTGTGAAGCTCGGCGACAGTGAGGAGAGGAGGTAAGAAATAATTCAAGTAGTGAAGCATATTACTTGGTTTAGTTCGGGGAATGAGTAGGGAAGTCCACCATTTGAGTAATGCATAGAGCAATGGATAATTTTAATGTCTGAACACTGTCAGCATCAGTCCCTTTAAGCCACGTGTTGTGGTGACTATTAATGACACCAAAGACAAAGATGTTCACAAATGGGTGGAGAGAAAGTACCTTTTCTATACTGTCAACAATTATGTCCAATATACTGCAGTCCTGAGAGAAGGGGGAGCAATAAAGGAAAAAGAGATAGCTAACGAAAGACAGAAGCGCATGAGTCTGGGTCCTCGAGAGAGAATTCCCTGGTTATCGTTAGAGTATGACGGATGTACAGAAAACACCAAGGCCATCCATGTGAATGCTGGCAAAGGGGAAGATAGTCTAGAATCAAGAATTCATTGGTAGCCATAGAAGAATTTAAGTTAGTCTTACAGAGAGCAAAGATATCTAGCGACCGTTCCAAGAGAAAAAATTCTGCGCTGTAAATGTTGGAACGAATAACACAAATAATAGAGAAGGAAAGTCTGAGGTGGGGTAGGTTGTTTTTTGTGTTTTGGTTTAGTGGTATTTCTTTTTTTATGTGTTTCCATCAAATTCGTTTTGAGGAGAGAGAGAAAAGACCACCGTAATTGTCACTATCTGTCGTTAATGGTAGCCATCCTCTCAGCCAGAGTATGACCGAGAACAGAGCATAGTGCAGCCTCAGGGTTGCTCGCCTGAAATACATGCAAAGACGCCTACCCATGCGTGACATGACACTAAAAATACCCCGATATTTTGCGACTGTTGGTCAGAGCAACCTCTCTAAGCGCTACTGTTGTGGCGTTCTCCCTCTAAAGAGTCTATGTTGGACTCTTCCACCTACTATAAGATTAGTAGGAGAGAAGACCTTGGGGGAACAGTCGAATAGATTGAACGCTGGATCAACCGACACACACTCACTAGTTGTGTAATACTCTTCAATTGTACTTACTGTTTAATATATGATATATCTGTAACATTTGTTATTTCATTTACCATTTATTTGGTCACAACAGCAACCAGAGAGTTCGGGCTCCTAATGGCCTGTCGGAACCATCAGCCAGCAAACTGCCAACCCGGTACTCTAACAATGGAAAGTCACAGCCATTAGTTAGTCCGATCATCAAAAAGTTAAAACAGTTAAATGACTGTGGTCCTGGTAAAAGAAAGACAACCAGTAAACCTTATCCTGAACAGGAATCAAGGGATGAACTTCTGTTAAATAGATATGGAAAAAGTTTGGGTCTATCTGAAACGTTTTTTAACAAACAGAAGAAACGCTAATACAGAAATTCAATGGCAATTTGAATTAGCGAAAGATGTCTTCCAGAAACTAAAAAGAAAATAGAAAAAATCCTTAAAAATAAAGAAAAAAAGCAACTACAGTATGTCCCGGAAGTCTGGACATAGGAAAT
>CAHIKZ030004391.1:4580000-4630000 GCA_903632075.3 Acanthosepion pharaonis | reverse complement strand
TCTGAATTTTAGCCATATTTTAGAAAGGACACCTTTTAAAGAGTTTTTCGGCATCCCATGTTATGTATAAAATGAAAGACAGAATCTTTCTCCTTACAGACAAAGGCTCCATTGTATGTATGTCTATATGCTCACACACACACACACACACACACACACACACACACACACACATATATATATATATATATATATATATATATATATATATATATATATATATATATATATATATACGTGTATTCATATGTCTATTCAACCATATATATATATATATATGTGTTTGAATCATTCTAATAATTAGAAAGCCATTATGCCCTCAATTCTTCTTTAACAATTACACTTTTAAACTTCCTCCTTTTTGGCAGGCTGACAGAGTGTCAGCTCACTAGGATCAAACTATTAACAACTGAGTACGGATTAATTTGTTTAGCAGTGATGACACTTTGCCGAGGGCCAGTGGGGAACAAGAATGACTAAGTATATTAGATCATTAAAAAACCATATTATTTATTTTTTTGAGGGCATATATATATATATATATATATATATATATATATATATATATATATATATATATATATATATATATATATACACGTGTGTGTGAGCGTGTTCAGAGAGAGACCGAGAGAAAGTAAATTATTTATTGTCAGATAGAGTGTATCTGTAAAGGAACAAAGGAATAGAAAGACAAGCGAAAAAAATATTCTTGGCCGACGCGTTTCGTCCTCTAAGGGACATTCTGAAGGTAATGTTGGACTTATTTTGTTGCACACGTTTATATAGAAGAATAAAGGCCGTAATTGGTTTATCAAGTCTTATACATAGCAATTTATCAAAAGCATTAATCATATTCAGATATAAATTAAACCATAATGTTGATCTAAAAATGCCAAGATTATAAAAATAATAGTAATTTACTCAGAAATCAAAATTCTTGAGAGTGATTCTATGGAATCTTATCAAAAGATAAACCTACGCCCCTGTGTCTTTCTATTTCTCACCTCTTCTGAAAGAATTACTATTTTCCTAAGCATACATACGTGTCCAGAGAAAGACAAAGAAAACGGTTAGATGCATTACCTCATGTTTTCGAATATATTCAGCACACACGTCCATTTCAAACAATAATAATCTGATCACAATTTAAACAATATTCATTTATTAAATAATAATAATAAAAAAAATTTCTTGAATATACTTGCGTCTTTGCGCCAAATCTAAGCTACGCTTACAAATTTTCCAATTTCGTTTTCGTTCAATTCTGTTTTTGTTTACTTAAAAAGATTCTTTGAAATATATCAAAAACTGAACTTTGTCTCTGGAGTAGATTAATATTAAACTGTTGTTTTAAAGGCTGGCAGACATGTTAAAATTTATTTTCGTTCAAGTTATACACCAGTAAACCTTTCTGGGTCGCCATTGTCCGTTGCCTGCCAAAACAACGGTTATATGTGATTCAATAGAAAAAAAATCAAAAGTATTTGGTTGATGATGGGTTATACTTTTCGAAAATTTATCTGAAACATTTTTTCTTCTTTCTTTTTCTTTTCTAAATTATTTCCCAGCTTGCACAAACCATATGGAGATAGCTTTGAGATCATTTTGCATCAATTCAAGATTTTCAATGTAATCATTTTGTTAAGAAAAGATATGGGCAGTTATTACTTATGTTGTATATTTTCGTTTGTAATCTTGGGGCGGATTTTTTGCGTTGACGTCCTCTCCTACGACCATTTTCAACGGTGTCTTGCATGATGGTCTTGCACAGGCTGCCGTGCCATGTAATGTGTCCAAACCAAGCAATTTGTCTCCGTTTGACAGTGGCGATAAGAGGTTCTTGGTGTCCCACAAAACATACAACCCTTTTCCGCACAAACTCATTTTTCCCAATAGAAAATGCCAATGAGTTTTCTGATGCATTTGTTCTCAAACGCTTGAATCATTCTCTTTGCATCTGCCAACAGTGTCCATATAGAAGAATGGAGACTACAAGCGATTTGTACAATCTGTACGTTGTTTAAAAGATGATTGTGCTCCTCCATATTCTTATCAATTTGGTCATCGAGGATTTTCAATTTGCAGCTACCATCTTTAGACAAGATTGCTCCTAAGTATTTAAAATTGGACATTTCCTCTAGTGAATTTCCATTCATGGTAATATGATGCCAGACAACATAAGTTAAAAAACAAAACAAAACAAAAAAAACTTGCATAAAGGCCAGTATAGTGACCTTAAACATGATATCAGTAGCAGCAAATATACCAGGAGATAAATATCACGTCATAGTCACCATTGTGTTACGGAAATGCAAGTTGTGTTTATGCAGAGAACACGTGTCTCCTGGTATATTTTTCCCGTAACAATTATTGTGGACTCGAACTTGAGTCCAAGTAATAAATGAATAACTGAAAACATTACATAAAACAAACGACATGTGTTCATTTAGGGTTGAAGTGTTTTATATTCGAGTGCTGCTACTGATACTATGTTTCTGGTCACTACACCATGAAAGTGATAGTCAAGCTCTCTATAGTCACTAACATTCAAACTATAAATAAAATTTAACGCCCCCTGTCTATTTACATTGTCTTGAATGGCCAGTCTTCTAAGTCTTTTTACATTAATGCAGGTGTTATCTAGGCGCTGTCATTGGGCCTACTTTATTACTAATTTTCATAAATGACTTTCCTGATATCATCGATCTTTCAGCCCGCTATCTACACTGATGACAAAACTATTTTTTCCTAACTTAATGCTAAGTTTGATAAGATCGATAAGGTCAAATTGGCAGCTGATTTCAAAGATGACCTACAATTTGTTGTTAAATAAGGCAAGGAGTGATTTGTGAATTTTAACACCTAGAAAACGAAAATTCACTCTTTTAATTGTCTGAAAGAACTGGACCATGTGTTCTTGATGACATTAGTGTATGGCCCAGTGTTGGTTGGATCCAGTGACAGGACCAAGGGGATGCGAGTTCAATACCTGGCTACTGGAACAATAACTTGGAGTGTTAAGGTAAAGGGAGATAACAGAGACGTCCGGAAGAGGCATGGAATGTGGAACTAGAAAAATCTACCTCGGTGGAAGAAATAATGGTTAGCGATAAAGATGAGGACAACAGTCTGAAGAATGCAAATATTGTAAATAACAGAAATATTGTTCTACAGATGATCTGAGAATAACATGACCAGCACATATGAGCCACGACTAAGTTATAGAGACCATTGCAACAAAATTGGACATATCCTTAATAATATGCAAAGAAGAATCTGCAATGATATTGGTCATGATCTGGTATTTCAGTTTCAGTCACTCCCACCGACGTAACATATTTTCCCTATGCCTTTTCTATAAATACTTTTAAGGTAAGTATTCCTCTTTGGAATCTAGACTTTATGGATTTAAGCGCAGTATTAAACTGGCGTAAAGGTTTCATCATTTTACAGTTGAAATGGATATATGTAACCGTAGGTTCTATGCTAATAGTTTCTTCCATCGCACTTCTCGCTCGTGGAACTCTCTTCCAGCTTTTTGCTTCCCAGTCAACTTTGATCTTAAAAAAATTAAATGCTATACCAATCGTTATCTTGTTTTCTAAATTCTTGTCATTTTATTCATCTCTTTCTTTAATGGTGTTTTTTTTTCTCATATTATCTAAAACACAGTAACCCCATTGCGTCTTAGTGGCTTTATTACCTTACTTGAGGTAAAATGATTAAAAAATATTATGTTAATTCCTTCTTCGCCGAAGTTTGGAGAAGTGATTTTCGGATATATATATATATATATATATATATATACCCGATACCTTTTGAACAGATCATGTATATATATATATATATATATATATATAGATAGATAGATAGATAGATAGATAGATAGATAATATTAGTGGTAAATATACACATACGTATGCAAAATATATAAATATATATACATACATGCATACACATACATATTTGTAAGTATGAGAGTGTGAGATGAATTTTAGAGCTATAGAGAGGGCTAACAGTTGAGAGAAGGTGGGGGATTACCCCTCTCTTTAGCTCTAACATTCGTTCCACACTCTCATACTTACACTCTCACTAAGTTTTATTTTTTATTTCCGGAGTTGTTTTTTGTTCTTTTTTTTGAATTTGTAGGTCTGATAAATTGGATCGTATTTACGATTCCAATGGAATAAATTATAACCATAGAATATTAGTGTTTAATCCTTTTTATTATATATTTATATATAATCGACTCTCCCGTCGAGATTCGACGTATGAGGGTCAAACAGGTCAGTTTCCAGGAAACCGACAGCCCGACGCCGGCACATGAGATTTGATTATAGTGGTGAAGGCCTCGTGCAGGACCATCCACACTTTTTGAAGGGACGAATACAGAGACCTTGTGCACCGACAACAACAATTTTGACATTTCTATGGGTTCTTTGGATTCTGCTGAAGCTTCAGACTTGGTTGGATTATTTCTTTTATATAATTTAAGTGCCTTCGATTGTCTACATTCAGATAGTGTAGGATTGTATAGAGATGATGGATTATTAGTTGTTAAAAACTCGACTAAAATTAAGGTAGACCGTATTAGGAAAATGATCTATAGGGTATTTAAGGATTTAGGTCTTAGGACAATAGTTACTACTAATGTTAGACAAGTGGATTTTCTAGATGTCACCTAGATCTTGCTAACAACATTTTCCAACCATATGTGAAGGTTAATTCCAACCCAATATACGTGCATCCAAATTCCAACTATCCCCCCTTCAGTTATCAAACATATACCCTCTTCCATTGAATTTAGAATTAGCGCTAACTCTTATAATAAGGAGGTTTTTAATAAACATAGTGATTTTTACAATTCTGCACTAAAAAATAGTGGATACAAAAATACCACTATTCAATATAAAAACCCTGTTAATTGCAACCATAATAAGAAAAGAAGATCTAGAAAGATTATTTAGTTCCTCCCCTTTCAATATAATGGTTAAAACTAAATTAGGGCGTATATTTCTAAACCTCATCAAAAAACATTTCCCCAACACTGAAACTAACCCACTTAGTAAAATATTTAATCCTAATACCCTTAAATTAAGCTATAGTTGTGCTGATAACCTGGAGAAGATAATTAAAAAACATAACAACATAGTCTTTAACAAGTATAGGAATTCAAAAGGCTTGACTACTCAACAGGTTACTAACTGCAATACTAAATATAATAATACAAATAACAACTTATGTAATTGTAGGAATCCGAATAATTGTCCACTACAAAATAACTGTGGGATTACTTCTGTAGTCTATCTTAGTACTATTTCAACAATTGAAAATCCAAATATAAAGAAGTTTTACATTGGTTCTACCATGAAAACATTCAAGGAACGCTGGCGGGGGCATATGCAATCCTTTAATCACAGTGAATATAGGCACATGACTGCATTATCCAAGTATTTTTGGAATCTAAAAGATAAGAACAAAACACCTACGGTTAAATGGAGTTTGGTTAAGAAAAGCTCGGACATGTAACTCCACATATGCCCCATGTTACCTACCTATGCCTTAATGAAAAATTTGAAATTATTAGATTTAAAAAACAAGGCTGATCTCTTAAATCAAAGATATGAACTTACTGTTAATTGTAAACACCGTTATAAATTTAACTTAGTGTAGGGGTCGTATACTTTAAATGATAATGATATGTCGCTGTATTTTTAATAGATTAGTATTTTTATTGCATGATGGTCATACTTACGATATAAATGTGTATTGTTTACCTGCATAGTGTTATTAGTGTTGGTGTATATGTGTATATATTTATTTATGTGTTGGTTAGAGTATTCGCACTGAGGAATGTGTAGGTTTGAGTATAAGTGTATGTATATGTTTTTTTTATATATGTGCGTGTGTGTATATATATATATGTGTGTGTGTGTGTATATATATATATATATATATATATATATATATAATGTGGGAAGGTATGGTAGATTAGAAGAGAAAAGGTTAATAATTGTTGATGTATATGTGTATGTGTGTGCCTATATATGTATGTGTGTATGTGTGTGTATATGTATGTATATGTGTGTATATATGTGTATGTGTGTATATGTATATATATATGTATGTATAAATGTAAATATATAGATGTATGCATATATATATATATATGTGTATATATATGTATGTATGTGTGTATGTGTGTATATGTATGTATGTGTGTGTATGTGTATATATATAAATATGTATATGAGTATGTATGATAACATCACGGCGGTATAATGGTTGGCAAGCATGGTTCGCTAGATCAATTGCGAATGAGTAATGAGTTCGTTCCTCACTGGGTGCCCCCTAATTTCGGCCTTGTGTCACGATATATTTGTATATATATGTATGTGTGTGTGTATGTGTGTATGTTTGTGTGTATATATGTATCTGTGTGTGTATATATGTATATATCTGTATGTGTCCTATTTTATTGTGTATGTATATTTATATTTAAGTATATTTCTGTTTGTATGAATGTGTTTATATATTTGTATGTTAGGCTCTATGTATATTGCTGTGTGTTGATATTTGAATGTATATTTATGTATCTATATGTTAGTACGTTTATATATGTATTTGGTTGAGTGTTGTATTTTTATGTATGCATGTATATATTGGTAGTTGTTATTGTAGATTGATATATTTATATATATGTTTATTTGTAGATATGTATGTATGTGTATATATATTTATGTATGTTTGTGTATGTATATATGTGTGTGTTGGCACCTATTATGTATGAGTTTGTTTGTGTGTATGTGTGTGTATGGAAACATTGGTATATCATGACTGTTTTTATATATGTAAGTATGTGTGCATAAAAATCTGTGTATATATGTGTGTATTTAGGTTTATATGTATATGTGTGTGCATGTGTACTTGTTATCATAGATATGTATATGTGCGTATATGTTTATATTTATATATTTATTTGTATGTATTTCTGCATGTATATGTATGTATGAGTGTATGTTTATGTGTGTTAATTTGTGTTTGCTGCCGCGTATATATATATATGTATCTGTGGGTTTCTTTATCCTGTTTTTCTTTGCCTAATATATAATGAAACTATTATCAACTTATATGATTAATATATATTTTTATTGATATTTATGGTTTTGGAATTTTCGTTTTAATATATTAAATAATATTATTTTTAACCATTTTATCTTTTGTATATTTGCTCCCTTAAGTTATAATTTAATAAGTGGTTAGCATTTATTTAATGATACTTTAAGTGTTAAATATTTATTGGTTGTGGTATCTGATTGTCTATGTCATTGTCTGTGGATGTATATATGTGTATCTATCGGAGTCTATGTGTATGTAGAGTGTATTCACATTTAACTGTGTGTGTTTAAGTGTTGGTTTCCACGTCTCCTTTTTCATAAAGGGCTGTAGAGATGTTCATGTCTCCCCCCCACCTTTTTTTTTTTTTGTGTGTGTGTGTGTGTGTGTGTGTGTGTGTGTGTGTGTGTGTGTCTAATTATGTCTGGGTGCTTATGTATTATAATCTGATTGTGTTTTTGTTGTTTTGCGCGTGAGTTTAAGACCACATTCACACACTTTAAAATAAAAAAGGAAAAGAAAGGGAAAAGAAAAAAATATATATACATGTATTGTCAAATGACCGGATATATTGTAGCGTCTTGTCAAACGTAATTTCAATGAAGAAATGAATTGAATAAACATATATATTTTTTCTTTTCTCAATAATTTTGTAGTTTTAAACTTAATAGTGATTAAATTTGTATTTTAAAATTGCCAGTTTTTAAGTTTAATATTAAATTTTATCATATAATTTTATAATTATTGGTTAGTATAAATTATTTTTAATATTACACGTATTTTAAAGATCTGAATAGCTATTATAACATGATTTCGTTGTCAAGCTTTTGAATCTTTGTATACTTGGTTTTTGATTGGTTATTCTAGCTTTTGTAACAATGTTTCCCCCTAGTGTAGGATCGTTAATTAATCTGAAACTTTTATTTTCAACATCATCACTTGATAAGACACAGAGTGTGTTGAAACAAAATGGCTATTTTTGTAGTGATTTTATAACATGCTTATGTTATAATTTTTTTTATAAAAAATAATTATATATATATATATATATAGTCGACTGTCCCGTCGAGATTCGACGTATGAGGGTCCAGCAGATCAGTTTCCAGGAAACCGACAGCCCGACACCGGCACATGAGATTTGATCATAGTGGTGAAGGCCTCGTGCAGGACCATCCACACTTTTTGAAGGGACGAATATAGAGACCTGGTGCACCGAATGCCACAAGGTTCCCAAACGACCCTCCGCAGGTTTTGAATTGAGTTGTCCTTCTCCTAGACCAGTTGCTATACAAGGCTATAGAACCCAGTCTGTCCTGCTATTTTACCCATAGCTGGAGGGAGAGGAAGAGGATTCATACCTTTCCCAAGGGTATTAGCACATAAGTGAATGTAATGGATTCGATATATACATAAATAAATGTAATGAAATCGATATATATATATATACCTGATCTGATAAAAAAGTATCGGGACTGTTGCGATAGAAAGAACTGTAATATATCAGTTTGACATTTATTCTGCTTCGAAGTCCTCCCCTTTCTGAAGCTTACACATTATCCAACGTCATTTCTGCTGATAGAAGCCTTACTGGATTTTTTTTTGGCATAGCGAGTAGCAGCCTTGTCGCATTTTCTTGGATTTCCTCGACGTCTTGGAATGACGTCTTGGAATTCCTTTCAAGTGGGAATTGATTTTTAAAGAGTAAAAATCACAAAGGACTAGATCTTAGAAATATGGTGGTCCTCAGACCTGGGGAAATTTGTGCTTAACTAATAGTTGCACCTATAGAACTTCCGTGGTGTTGTGAGACGACTACACTCTACACACTTGCCTTCCAAATACTGCTGAAAATAACGGAAGCTGGCGGGAATTATATAACTTAATGTCTATGAACAACAGAGTTCAAGGTCAATCTGTTCCAAGTTGCTTCACTTCAAGGACTTTAGATCCGTTATCATAACAACATTCCTGAAACGTTTTGATTAGACGTTATTTTAAAAATTGTGGATTTGTTTTATTCTTCTATGTAAAGAAACTAAAAACGCTCAAACTACATTCAAAGTAGTCTAGAATTTTGAACATAATTAAAAAAATATATATTTTGCAGAGATATGAAGAATTGTCTTCTTTTATGTAACGTAGGCAATCATGGTCATATCAGATCTTTTTGTTCCCAGTTTGTCCCGCATTCGTTAATATATAAGAAGACATATATCACGTAACAGTTCAGAAATCTTTTCATTTGTTTCTGACGAAATTTGTCTGTATCATAATACGTTTTTTAGCTTTCAAGATGCATCTTTGGCCATCGCAATACGTTCTTCAGATCTTAGTGGAACACTTTATGTCCTCTGTTAAAACACTTACCAGATATTTACAGTTTTGTACTTGTTAGATTTTAGTATCTCCGATATATAACTTGGATTTTGGATTCATCCTCTTGCTGACAACCATGCAGCCTATCTTATTGTAGTTTATACTTAGTCCTTTCTTCTCGCTTTCCTTCATTATCTTCTGTAGGAACTTTTGTAGTTTCAACTTTTTTCCTCCGATTTCGTTCAAACTCGGTATGTTGGTTACATCATAACGAGCTAAATGATGCCTTATTTTTTATTTCTACGCCACTGCGAAAAACGAAAAATGGAAAATATCCCTCAATTTTCAAGAAATCTAATACAAACTTCACTCAATTGTAGCCAACAATAAGTTGATTGTTTAACAGTCATTTAACTTGATAATTGAGTCCACCCATAAGATGAGAACCCGCGTCAATAACGAAAAATGGCTTTTTTTTTACTGGTTTCTTTTTTTATTTTTCGTTGATCTTTCAACTAATTTTCATCAAACTTAACAACTGCATTATAAATGTATCCTCTTTTACACCCCTGGTAGCACACTGACAAACTGAATTTCAAAACTCCAAAATAATTGTCGTCTGAAGTGGGTCTTCATGTTGCCTGTTTTACCCCTTCATGTCCTCGGCTAACTTCGATTGAATAAATACAGACTTTAAAGTAATTGAAGAAGATAAACCCTATTACATCTAAACATGATGCTGTTTTTGCTCCATTCTAATTGATAGCTTTTTCTGATTGACCAGTTGAGTATGGCTGCTAGTAAAAATATCAGGTCATCCCATAAGTTCTGTCCGAATTTTAACTTTTTGTTAAAATGAACGAAATTTAAAGAGTATTTTGTAATGTCCAATGGAGCTGAACATTATTTTTATGTTTAGATGCATTTAAACTGATCAAATTTTATTTCAGAGAACAAGAAAATTAAATTTTGTTTGATTAAAACCCTGCTAACATGGAAGTACCCAAGAATCATTTGAGGCACATAATGCTTTATGAGTTCAAGAGAGGAAACTCAGCAGCCGAAGCGGCTAGAAACATTCACTCAGTTTATGGAGAGGAATCTGTGAATGAAAGAACTTGCAGAAGATGGTTTGCAAAATTCAGAGGTGGAGATTTCACCCTTGAAGATGAAGATCGAACCGGACGTCCAGTTGAGTTTGATGAAAAGCTTCTTGAAGCAGCCCTTGAAGAAAATCCTGCTTTATCAGTTGAGGAATTGGCAGTGGTTCTGAGTTCAAACCATACAACTGTTCATAGTCATCTTCAACAACTTGCAAAAGTTCCTAAACTTGGAAAATGGGTGCCTCATGAATTGTCTGAAAACAACCTCTAATCCCGAGAAGATATCTGCTCTTCTCTCCATTCTCGCCAACTTGTTTTACCTTTTTTGGATAGACTTATGACTGGCGACGAAAAATGGATCTTTTATCGAATTGTTAAATGTCGTAGACAGTGGCTTGGTAAAGCGGAAGAACCCCAGCCACAGCCGAGAAGGAAACTTCATGGGCAAAAGGTTCTTCTTTCAATCTGGTGGGATCACCAAAGAATAATCCACTTTGAATTCTTACCACCTAATGCAACAATTAATGCTCAAATATACTGTCATCAATTAGAGCGTTTGAACCAAGCTTTGAGGTAAAACAGACTTGATCTAGTGAATCGAAAAGAAGTGATGTTTCATCAGGGCAATGCGCGACTCCACACAGCAAGAATCACGTCACAAAAGATCGAAGAACTTGGTTGGTAGAAAATTCCTCACCCACCTTATTCTCCCGATCTTGCTCCTTCGGACTACCATTTGTTTCGTAGCTTACAGAATCATTTGGAAGAAACAGCTTTTGAAACACAGGAAGAGGTTAAAGCTGACATTTGTGAGTTCTTCCAATCAAAGCCAAAAGAATTTTACAGTAATGGAATTAGTAAGCTTGTTAATAGATGGAAGAAAGTCATCAGGGAAAATACATTGTTGATTGAATCTGTAATTAAATGTAACACTTGGTCACTTGTTTTCTTTATTCAAAATTCGGACAGAACTTATGGGATGACCTGATAAAAGGAAGAAAGATGTGACGATATGCTCTCGTGTGTTTAAGGTCTTCTTTAGAGAAATAGAACAAAAAAAAAAAACTTGTGAATTTTAAGTAGTTTCATTTGTACCCTTTTACTCTTTTAAACAATTTTCATGGGTATTTTATGTACATGGAACTCGTAAGAAGTACCTCGAGTAATTTCCATTTTGTAAAAATAAATGTTTCTATATAAAAATAAGTGTAATAAAAACATTTTTTTATAAACGTAGTCTTCGTTTATACAGCAATTAGAAATCCTTATATATTTTTATCTTTGTTAATGTTGATAATTATAAAGAAGAGACTTGAAGCAACATTTTCCTGGGTATGACGATAAACTATATCCGGTAGCAAAGCGTCTGATCAGAATGTTTTGAGCAGCGTGAAACCACATGTTAATTGTTGTTTTTACCAGGTCCTCCCTGACCCAGGGTAGTAGCACCTGTTAGGGTCCTAGCTATGGGCAATTAGTGAACCTCCAAATTGGGGTCAAAACACTATGAAAGTATAAATGTATATTTTTTAATAATAAAACATTCTCATGAAAATAAAATATCAACTGCTTATATGTCATCCAATGGGATGACATATAAGCAGTTGATATGCAGTTAAACAAACCAGACTTGAAGCAAGAGAAATCTGGATCTACAGAAGGATGATGAGAATACCATTGACCGAACATGTGAGCAACGGTGAAGTTCTAGAGACAATAGACATTTATGCTTAAAATCAGGGAGTGACAGTTGAAAATTCAGTGGGAGGGCACATTATAGGGAATGGGGCTTGGAAAATTTGATAATCACGGGTAAGACAGAAAGCAACTCACAACCTGGCTGGTAAGCTTGAGTAAATGGATGATGGAGCAGTGTTTGGGATAGATGACAAAGAAAAATATAATTCAGAGCTACAAAGGACAAGAAATTGTGGAGAGTCATGATCGCAAATCTCCTGAAGGGACACAAGAAGAAGAAGAAGAAGAAGAAGAAGAAGAAGAAGAAGAAGAAGAAGAAGAAAGCGAGCGTACAGATACTTACGATGAAAATGAAATGCATCGCTGCAATGAGTTCTGTTCATTTCAAACTGAAGTGGAAATTGTTTAGTCTTAAAAGCATTTTAGCGTTATTCTCTAATCTGGTTACGATTTACAGTTTTTGCTGTGTTGCAATAAGTAAACAAACGAAGGCACTCCAAACAGATAGCAGAATCCAATATGCTTGTCTGTTGGTAATTGTAAACAAAAAACAACAACAAATGCGTTCGTTTTTTTCTTTTGTTTTTTTTTTTTTTTAATATACCAGAAAGAATTAGTGAAAAGACAAGACAATAAAATAAAGGATCAAAAGTACAATAGATAAAACAAGAAAAACAAAAACGAAATAAACACACAAAAAAAAAACCCTGAAGAGAAACACCATTTCTTTTTGGATTGTTAAAATTGTCTTTTTTTTAATACTTTATGGAATATATCCATTCTTCTTGATTTCTTTTTTTCATAATAATTGCCTCGATAAACCATTTTATACAACTATTTTTTTTCTTCATATTTTGAAGATGATAATTTTAACTTGATTCAAAGGTTCATCATGGCGTCATTGCGTGTCTTTTGCAAGTTTCGTCAACACAATAATGTACTCGCCTTCTGCGACTGTCACTATTTTCAATGTTATCGTCTGCTTTTTTTCGATAGCCATTAAAAAATAAATAAAAAACGATGTTCGCTAATTAATTCTCAGTGTGACTGCCATGTCCTCAATATATATATATATATATATATATATATATATATATGAATAAGTTGTTTTATTTAGGCAGCAAGTATTCATCCAATATAGTTTGATTAATATATTTTCCCAATTTTCGGAGAAAGTATATATATATATATATATATATATATATATATATATATATATATATATATATATATATATATATATATATATATATATATATATATATACATATATATATATATGAATATATAAATGTATATTTAATATATATATATATATGTGCGTATATATATATATATATATATATATATATATATATATATATATATATATATATATAAGTATATAGACACACGCACATGCACACACTCACACATATATATAGATAGATGGATGTTTTTTTTTAGTTTTTATTACTTAAACGTTATTTTTAGTGGATATTCGTATTTGAGTAACAGCTCTGTATATTTATTAAATAATAAATAAACTTCTACTCAAATACGAGTATCCATTAAAATAATGCTTATATATATATATATATATATATATATATATATATATATATATATATATATATATACACCTGTGTGTATATGCTTGTGTCTTCCTGGAGGCATAGAATTAAAATTTTTGCTTGTTCTGAAAATCTTAAACTTTTTTATAAGGATATCCTGTTGAAACATCGGCTCCCGAATGATCACCGAAGTTAAGCAAAGTCGAGCTTGGTCAGTGATCTTTTGTTAAGACCTTGTGTTTTAAGCTTAGATGTGCGGGTGGTGTAATGGATAATGGCTCGGAATTGGTAATCCGAGAGCCGGATCTCAATTCCTGTTCGATTCGGTACATTTACTTACGCGCAAATAGCTTTCGGAAAATTAGGAATCCACGTCTTCTTCTCCCCAGTTAAGGGTTAATTAGTAATATATGCATTGCTAAACCATGATTATCTAAGAAAAACGTTTACAATCTAAATATATTCACCAGTTTTAAATAACCTGCAAAGGGCTGATAAACCGTAGAAAACAAACCAATAAAACAATAAATCATACTGATCAGCCACTCAGGCATGTCTTTTAGATTTATTCACATCTTCTGCAGTATAAATGTATAGAAATTACAATGGCCGACCGAGGGACCAGATCATATATTGTTTGTAATATATAATTGATCACCCATTGTATATCAAGATTATAATTTATTTTATGTTAAATTCTGATTAGGTATGGATCCGCCTCTTCCCCTTAGCTATGGGTTAATTAGTAAAATTTGTGTCGCTGAAACATTATTATTTCCAGAAAGAAAAATTCTTACAATGTAAAAATATTTCCTTGCTTTAAATACCCAGCAAAATGTTGAAAAGCCGTAAAAATCAATAGATAATGGGGGGGGAGGGGAAGACAATCTCTCCTTTTCAACACTTTCCCCACGGACGCAACGTTGGTTGCGAGCCTATCGCTTCCCTTCCGCTGTTTCCATGACAAATGTTTAAATTAGCTACATTTTCTTATATATCCAGCGTTTCAGAACGTTACTAGGGCACGTGATCCCACTTCCAAGGAAATGAATCACCTCCATTTCCCCCGTGTTCAAAAGATAAGGAGAAAGTTTTACTAAAACTGCTTTTTCCCCCGAAAACTGCTACTTTTTTGTAAGAGACACCCACGTGGGTGCTTCCCTGAATACTAGAGTCTTCAGTACTTAATATCAAAAGTCGGTTATTAACTATCCGCCTTATCCTGATGATCTTCATTTACTATCACCTTCCTTCTTATCAGACATCATATTTATTATAATCATTGTTACTTTTCTTATCAACTCTTCTTATCTACTTTCAATGTCTTTCGAGTCGTACATTAGGTACTTTTTTATATGAAAAGAAGACAATATTTCTTTTGGCATATTTTTATTTCAAATTACATTTCTATATTTTATCATTTATTCTGAATTCAAAGCATGGAGAAAGCACTGGGCAAGCACTCCACTATCTTTCCCGAGAAGTCATAGTAATTCACAGATAATAAAGGAAAGATTGGAGAGCCATGACCGCCTCCGTTCTGAAAAAAAGAGAAATCCAATTCTAATTTCAAACCGTGGTGAGATCAAAGGGAAAACACTTTACTGTCTTTCTCAAGAAGATATCAAAATTTACAGATTATAAAAAAGAAGCTGTGGATAGCTATAACCTGATGAGACATAGCATAAAAATTGGATGAATTTAATAATTACAGATAGTATACTAAAATAACGGAAATGAAATTATTCCTTTAACAAACCAAATCTATCCGAAATTTATCGATTTCTTTGACCTTCTGTAAACTGGCTGGCAAGGAAAGTAAGAGGACATTATTACGCATGCACGACCAAACACTTCATGATGGTCGCATTTATAAAGAATTGCTAAGAAAATACTTCATGACTCTTTCTTTGACTATTTTCATTAAGTACTTCCACTTTTTCGCTAAAATAGAGCATACCATGATGAAAAAAGGCCCTAAACTTGATGAAAACGTATGTCCAAACGTATGTTATTAGTAAGAGGAAAGACCAAAAGATTTTTTTTTATTTTATTACATTTTTAATCCTTTCTAGCACGTTCGAAATTATGGTTAAAAATCTTGTTTTCTTGCGTCAGCGGGTCCTCCAAAGAAACTATGGGAAATTTAGAATCTTTTTTGTGGTAAAAAAAAACACATTGTTTTGGAAATTCTTTTGCAAAAATCAAATAATTTTCAGATTTTAAAGAAATTTTCAGAACTTAATTTTGAATTCCGGTTTCTTACAAAATCTTGCTAAAAGTTCTTTTTATTAAATCTGTTACCCCAACTTAATTTTATTAAATCTGTTGCCCCCACATAATTTTATTAAATCTGTTACCACTCCACACATACACACTTAATTTTATTAAATTTCGAGAAATTAAACTTTTAGGCTTTTCATATATATATATATATATATATATATATATATATATATATATATATATTCATCTCTTTGAACCGAAATCTTTTAGTAAATGGAGACAACACGTCGGGCTGATATATTAGATTGACAGTGGCAAGGGAAAGCGAGAGAGAAGAGAGAAGTAGTTCTTTTAAAAAGTGAGACAGAGAGAAAATATGGAAATTAAAGGGACTTTGTTAAAAGCAGGACTCCTTGGAGAAATTAAATCATTAAAATGTTTTTATGAAACAGAAACACCATTTACAGAAAATCTGCTCCGAATCGTAAATTTAAAAAAAGCAATAAAATTATGACATTATTTAATTAGAAAAAAATCTGATTGCTTTTATAAATGAAATACATTAAGGATAATATTGTCTTAAGGAAAAACAAGAATTATTTTCATTTTTAAAAAAAAAAAAAACCTTAATTATTATACTTTATAAAATTTTAAATCTTTTATCGTTCTGTATTAATTTCATCCTTTAAATTAGATTAAGTGAAAACTGTATTTAGTAATCATAACTGCAAAGCTTAATACATGTCATCAAACACCAAGATGTTTCAAAGGATTTTGAATTATTTTTTATGTGTATAAACGTTCCCATTTTTGTAAGCGGGGCCGCTCATACACGGCATTATCAGAAAATAAGATGTGATGAATAGTAAATTGAAAGTCAACATTCCTAAAATTACATTATGGAGAATATTTTCTAAAATTTTAAAGATATTTAAGATTACGAGATACTTAAAAATTACATATAAAAAAAGGTGCGCACGTCATTTTCTTAAATTATGATCTACAGATATATTATACGTAGAATAACATTAAACCTGTCATCAGTCTGTCAACACGTCAAAAAATCGGGTTCAAACACAGCTACTGTAGGGCTAAAAAATGCGTCTCTGTGATATTTTAAACTTAAAGTAAATAATATTTGTCCCAAATCAGATTAATTATATTTTAAATCAGCTAATATTTCTCAAATAAAGTTTCAGAAAATTATATTTTATTTTTGGCAGATATTTTTAAAAAAGAGAATTACATTGTGATGAAATACGACTAAAAAGAGTCGATAATCAGCTATTTTGGCAAAAAAAAGGGTTTTCAAGTCAATTCAAACTAGTTTTCGAAATACAGTAAAGTATATTACTTGCGGGAAATATTAAATGTAATCTATTAAATGTTTGAAATTTTCAAAAAAGTAAAACCTGAAATGTTTCAGGAAATATAATTTTCATGATTTTCATTTTTAAAAGTTCATTTTTTACAGTTGAAATAATTAGATACCTGAGATATCGTTTTCTTTCTGTTTTTTTTTTGTTTTGTTTTTTGTTTTTTTTTGACACTAATCATCAAGCCACATCCTATGTAGCAGTAATAAACAAGGTGTATTTATTTATATATTTCAGGTTTCATCTCTAGTGGGAAGGGAGGTAAGTTAAATTAGGTTAGTAAATTTATGTGTGATTACTTCACTTAGTCGTTTTAATAATGTATACAAATAAAATATTTATCTGCATTTAGACAAAATTATTTACCGAATAATATCAACCATTTAATTAATCTGTCCCTTTACTCCTACGTTTTTTAAATTGCAGTCTTGTTTGTTCAAGCTTTTCATGCGAGACATTCAGATACCTCTGTCTATTAAGTGATCGCCATGCATCAACTCGCTCTTGAAATAGGATTTGTTGTCGTTCTGATATCAATATTTTTCTTCCGAAAGCTATTTCCATTTCACAGTTAGATTAAAGACATTAAACGTTAGGCATGTAAAGATACAAAAAGGGATTTATATAATATCAGGAGTAATCAATAAATCATCGATACAATTGAAGGCCTAAATATATAAAGGAAACGGATTAATGAAACAGATTAATGAAACGGATTAATGGAACGGATAAATGAAACGGTTCATTGAGTTCTATTTTAATTCTTTATCTTCGTTTTATTAAATCTCAATATTTTGTTTCAAAACTTTTGTATCATTGCGTCTCACGATTAAAATTTTCCAACAATACGTATACAGTAATATATATATATATATATATATATATATATATATATATATATATATATATATTAGGTTGGTGCAAAAATAATGACGTAATAAAAAATACGTCAAAAAAACGACATTGTTACGTCATTATTTTTTGCACTAACCTAAAATATATATATATATATATATATATATATAAAAAAAAAAATCTTGGCCGGGTAAGTCTTTTTCTGCTTACTAATAGCCATTCATGATTTCTTTCTTCCTTTTCCTTTCCATACCCTAATCTATATCTCACTTTTTAAAAGAACATGAACATCCGTCTTCTTCCCCTCCTCCTCTCTTCTCTCTTGATTTCCCTTCCCCTTCTCAATCTAATATATCTCTCCGGGGTATTGTCTACATTTACTAAGAGATTTCGCTCTGAAGTGATGAATATATATTCACGAAATAAATTATAACCGAAATAAACCTTTAAACTTTTCTTCTTGATTATTATTATTATATTATTATTATTGTTATCATATATATATATATATATATATATATATATATATATGTGTGTGTGTGTGTGTGTGTGTGTGTGTGTGTGTGTGTGTGTGTGTGTGTGTGTGTGTGTGTGTGTGTGTGTGTGTGTGTTCACGTACTTGAGAATATATCTTATTGAAACACCGGTTTTGTAATATCACTGAAGTTTAATCAACATCGAGCCTGAATGGATAACCTTTTGGGAATGACAGGTGATGTCAGCTTGGATGTGCGAGGGACAACTGGAATTTTGAACTCGGAGAGCCGAGATCCAATTCCAGTCAGGTTCATTATATTCATTTACGCTAAGGTATGTAGCCACCTTTTCTCCCCCTCAACTATAAGTTAATTAGTAGGAGTAAATCGATTAATTACTCTATCTGTGCAGGCATACGTATTTTCGTGTCTGTCTGTGTGTGTGTTTGTGTGTGTGTGTGTGCAAAGATGCTAGTATGTGTAAATATTTGTCTCACAGAAGATAATGTTCAAATTCCAGTTAAGGCTATTAAGGGTTAATTCGTGCTCTAGGCAAAAAAAAGAAAAAGAAAAAAAGGCATGAATCTTTTTCTCCCTTAAATCTGATGCATCACTACAGGCAATAGCTGACGAAATAGGGATTTACTGAACATTGGGCTCTCCACTCATTCATAAATACCCAACCACAACCAACAGACCCTCTTATTCTTAGTCTTAATAGGGATGGAGGTATATTTTCAATAATAATAAAAAACTTAATTATTAAGAGATTTCTTTAACAATCTCAAATCTTTGCTTCCTTTCCATTAGAGGGAAATTGTTTTTTTTTTTAAATAACTGAAATGGATTTCATATAGAGAGGCAAATCCACTCTTTAAAAAATAAAAAATAAAACCTGAAGCAAAAGTTTTCCCACCTGAGAAGCTATTAACGATTGTCTGAAATTTTCTTTACTTTCCTTATATTTATATTATTTATTTTTATGTTTCCTTAAATTTAAATTATTTGTTTTTATGCTTCATTAAAAACGACTCTCAAGATACTTCCATTATTCTAAAATAAAACACCAAACAGCAGTGGCATGTCAGTCGTTTTTAATTAAAATTGTATAAAAGAGAGACTGGTGTCAAATGCAAAATATATATATATATATATATATATATATATATATATATATATATATATATATATATATATATATATATATATATATGTAATCCTGCGGGATGGTGCATCTTTTTCTTTCATGAGTTTTTCGAATAGTAAGGCTGGTGGACGAAAGTAAAAATTATAATCTTTAATAAATAAACAGACCGTCTAAACAAAAATTGGTATCCACTAACAATAACGTTTAAAGGATAAAAATCTGCCGAATTAATATATAAAAAATTCCATTACTTCTTCATATATATATATATATATATATATATAACCAAAATAATACCATATTTTTAAATCTCACCTGTGTCCTTTGAGTCAACTTAGGCAAATGTCAGTTGTCTTTTCATCTACCTAATATCTTACCATTTTATTATCAGATACTATCAGTTCCCATTATGGTTTGGATATATTCACACTGTGCTTTTGTTGTTTTATGACCGGTGAATCAGTAATTGTAATAGAGATCTTTTCGTGATCGTTTCATGTTACGTCGGAATGATGCTGTTCCAGAGAGAAAATCGATGTTGCTATGGGTTGAAAATGTCAGGGCCACAGGTCCAGCCATTAAAAGAAAGCCACCTGGGAGACCTCGAAGCAATCGAACTTACTTTTAATGGAAAACTTCAGAAATCGCAATAATGTATGACGAAGAGAGGTAACCAATTGGAGGAGGCTATTTTTAAAATGAAATAAATACAAAGTGTAGCCCTTTGTTTAAACAACAGTGAACTATTTATTTTTTCGGCTGCAGAACTAATTTCAACATGGAACTAATTTCAACATGGAACTAATTTCAACATGGAACTAATTTCAACTCGGGACTAACTTAGGGTTAGGGATTAGGGTTAGCGATTAGGGTTAAGGATTAGGGATTAGGGTTAGTTTTTTTTTAAATCGAGTTGAAATTAGTTCCGAGTTGAAATTAATTCCGGGGTGAAATTTGTTCCGAGTTGAAATTTTTTATTTTTTTGTAGTTACCTTGGTCGTTTTTTTTCAGCCTTTAAAATGTGGAAGGTAATTCTGCCACATCTATATATATATATATATATATATATATATATATATATATATATATATATATATATATATATATATATATATATATATGTATGTGTATGTGTGTCTGTATGTCCGTTTATCTATCTCTGTTTATCTTTCTCAGTCTGTTCGCATATATCTATCGATGGAGGTGGTGGTAACCATCCTAGTATTAGAGATGACTAATTTGTTTGCGATTTTAGTAGAAAGTATGTTGCAGGACAGGATTATGAATATTTTACTAATAGATAAGTTTATTGAAACAGTAAATGTACATGCTTTATTTTGAATAAAACTAATTTAATGAAAATTAACTTGTATTTAACAAATGATCTTTATGGAATACTTATGTCTACTTGTATATATTTCGGACCTCAGAATGGATGGTTTTGCTGGAAATTGCCCTTTTGGATTAAGAGATTAATGTTCTTAATTTTCCCTTCATATTTATAATCCTTATATAATTCATATATTAAATTAATTTTATTATTAATATCTTATTTTTTAAATATTTTATATTAATTAATTTATATTAATATTTTATTTTATTCATATTTAAAATCAATATTATTATTTATTATTGATATATTACATTAATTTATATAATAAATTATAAACTTTATATAATTTTATATATACTTTTCATTAATTTATATAATAAATTATAAACTTTATATAATTCTTATATATACTTCTTCATTAATTTATATAATAAATTATAAACTTTATATAATTCTTATATATACTTTTTTAGTTTTTATTCATCTTTTACAATCAAAACATCCGGTAGAGTGAAAGGGACGCTAATTTACATTACTTGATCTCATTTTCTGCTAGTTTTAGAGTAGTTTTTCTATTTTTACTATTTTAATATGGCGGAGAGAACTGTAGAAATTCAAATTCACAGGTGTAACAACCGTTCCGAAGTGAAATTGTTCTATTGACCACTAAAATATTACCGTGAACTCGCAATTTGCTAATTTTTTTGTGGGCCCAAGTGTAATGATACATGGATCCCAGTTGAGAATCACTGCTCTAGAATGACTTTACTAGTAGAGGCTGTCTTCATATAACAGCAATTTGGAAGAATCATGTTCAAGCCAAATGACGTTGGAATAACGAACATTGTAAAAGAGTCGTTACCAATCTAGATACTCTTAGACAACAGGATTTCGCTGACTAAAAGTCATTATTAATTGAATTTCATAAATGCAATCCGAGATAGTCAAAAATCAAACTAATCGATTTTTTCCGCGAAAAAATAAAATTGAAATGCATATTTTTAATTAATTGAAACCCAATTCTAATCGATCAATCATGTCATGGAGTTTTACTGGTGTATAACCTTGCCCGTTGGAGTAATGGTTTGTTGCTTGGATTGAGGAATCGGAGAGCCGAGTTCGAATTCCAGTCGTGTTCATTACATTCATTGACGCGCTAATAATCTTGGGAAAGGTATTAATCCAATTTTTCTCCCCCTTCCCCCACTGCTATGACTAAATTGTAAGACAGGCTGGGTCTATAGCCTTGGTTGGCAACCGGTCTAGGAGATAGAAAACTCTGAATTCAAAACTGTATGTAACACTGGCGAAGTTCATATTATGCAGTTAAGGAAAGTTTCGTTCGCATTGACTCGATGATCCCGACTTCGGTCGAATCCTATAAGATTGCAAACCGTTATATTTTATAAGGGTTTTTGAACACTAGTTACAGCCATATTGGAAACGAGGTATTTAGAGAAAAAAAAGCATTGCAGTTCGATCGAAACGTGAATCATTGATTGATACCGTCGATAAGATTAAAGTCCAAATTTTAAATAATTCTTTTTTAAGACATATATGGTAATTTTATTTTGCGATCTCAGAATAGTTTTTTTTTTCTATCCTCGGTGTAAAAGAATGTTGTTTTCTTTGCAAATATAGGTAGAAACAATGTTTTAACATTTTCTTTTTTAAATGTAATTTGTTTTTGTTTGTTTTTTAGGGTGTGAAATTCCGATAGAGCAAGCCGTGTGTCATACTAAGAGCTGAATAATAATACCTTAGCATGAGCGCATTGTTGTCCACTTCATAACAATGGGCAATAGCTTTGCTTTCAGTGTTCGGATTCAGAGCCATGTTATGTCCTTGACCAGGAGTGTATGTATGGCTGTGCGCATGCGTGTGACTGTGGGCATAGTTCGAGGTATAAGCGAGGGCCTCCGCGTCGGTGGCGACATCAGCAGCACTGTTAGCAGCAGCTGCGGCTGCAGCGGCGGCAGCGGCCACGGCCTCGGCGACATTAGAAGGGCAAAAGGGCGGGAAAAGTGATGGGCCGGTCGAGTGAGCCCCGGTCGAAGGGGAAGAGAATGTGGGGACGGCTGAAGGAGATGAGGAGGAGAGAGACGACGAGAAGGAAGGGCTGAACGAGGGAGAAGAGATTCGCGGTGTTACGAGGGTCATGGCCGAGGTAGTAGGGGTAGTGGTCGTGGTGCTTGCTGCTGTTGTTGAAAATGTCGAAGAACCGGCGGAGGCGTCGCCTTGTCAGGATGGTGAGGGTGGGTCTATATGGCTGGGAGTGGATAGAGGTGAGTGGGAACCAATTGGAGACGAATCTATGTCTCGCCGACTTCCACCGCCGCTGCTCAATCCAATACCACCGCCTCCACTTGACTGTAAGTTGGTACTCCCCACGAGTGGCGGCGATCTTCGTAGTCGCTCTTGGTCCAACTGGTGTGAGTGAGAGAGTTGTTGGTTTTGTTGCTGCTGCTGCAATCTGTATGAATGATAAAAGAATAAACATGAAAGTTAAAATCAAATTAACATTTTAAATAATATGTTTGGCAAGTAACGAGTAACTTTAAGAGAAGGATGAAATCTCGTTTAAATGTAAAAATAAAACTGAAAACATAAAAAAAAAAACATATTAAACTTATTATCAAGATCATAAGCCTCATATTAGTAATGATGAAATCGAGGGCTATGGATAGCGTGGTCAAAGTTCTCTTTCAGATACAGTAACATGACGATGTAAAAACACGATTTTTAAAATCCAGAGAAGAATCAGAAATATTATTCGTCCTGATATCTCTTCCCGGCTTCAGTCACTTTCCAAACGCTACAATGTCGCTTCCCTTTGCCTTTTTTATAAATAATTTCATGGTAATTGTTCGGATGAGCTCTTCGCTATGGTGCGCAGATTTTATGAATTTAAACGAAGTACTAGATTGGCGGCAAGGTCTCATCGATTAACAATTGAACTGGCTAGATGTAATCATAAGTTCCTATGCTAACTAATACATTTATCGCACTTCTTCCCATCCTACCACATGTTTTCCAGTCAACTTTGATCTTCAAAAATTAAAATGCAATGTCAATCGTTATTGGCTGTCCGCTTTATTACCCTTCTACTGTTCTAGCTCCATAAAAAATTATTGTAGTATACTGCTTATGGGCTCAAATGAGGCATTGAACACACACAGTCTCGCGTGCACACACACACACACACACACACACACACACACACACACACACACATATATATATATATATATATATATATATATATATATATATATTATATTGTTCGAGTTGCGGCGCGTGCGGAGAATGAGGGAGAATCACCGACATTGACAGAGGCAATCTTCGGTGAAACTCTAGTCAGCCTCCCTCTCAGGCCAAGAGTTGGACCGTTTTCATAACATTTGGACACCCGCGCAACTTCACGTGGCTACGCCTTCTTCCGTTGTTGGAGCAGAAGTTGTGGTTACATTTATTGCTTCAACAGTAAAATAGTAGGACCTAGATTCTAATCTAGTAGCACGCTTAAATTCATGTAATCGGGACACCAGTGAATATAGCTCGTCAGAGCAGTTGCCCTGAAAATATTTGTAGAAAAGACAGAGGGCAGCCACATCGCGTCTGTGAGAAAGTGACTGGAGTCAAGGTGTCAAGTCAGGAACGACTACATTGCAGATCCTTATTTGGACTTTGTCGAGATGAAGAAAAGGGGCACCCGACCATATATAGAAACATTATTTAATGCATGGACAAATGGTAGATTTCCAAATGTAGAGTATATACTCAGTGTTGTATACTGCTGCTGGCCTCAAATAAGGCGACAAGAACTTATATATAAGAATATATAAATATCTTTATTGTTTGAGTTGCGGCGAATAGGTTGAGTGAGGGAGAATAGAGAGAGGTTAGGATTGTAGATACAGGAATTGACGGAGACAAAAGTTCGGTGAACCTCTAGCCAGCCTCTTTGTTCAGATCAAACGGCCCACTGCATCAATGAATGGTATTATGCGAACTTGCTGAGGCAGTTATAAAAGAGACTATAATGACCAAATACATCCCGAAAACTGACGAAAATGGTTTTGTTTGATTAGGACAATGCTCCAGCACACAGATACTTGGTTTCAATGGCTGATATGTGTCTCTGAGTCTTCGAACTGATTTATCCCTCTCACTGTTCTCTTGATTTGGCCCCATCTGATGACATTTTTTACCAACAGGATGAAAGCTTCATCACCAGTGCGATCCAAGCAATGAAATCCAGACAGTATAAGTGTGACGACAGCAAGGGGAACTGCACTGAAATATAACCTCATTTGGCCACATTCCACCAGAGCATTTTGGTCAGCCTATGGATTTTTCAGCCGACTCTTATATTTGGGACGGCACGTTTATTATGTATTCTAAAAATATTTATAATTGTCTCCGCGATTCTAATTTTTATCACGTTTAAAGAAATTCACGGCGGGACGTTAATTTGAACCTTCACGTTTATTTTCTTACAGTGATATTCGTCCGGTACAAGGCCCAAGAGCCACTCGAGGTAGAGGGTCACATGATGAAAAGTCTTTAAAAGGAACTGGAAACCCAATCATAAGCAGGAAATAACGGATCTACTCTTCAAAATAACGGGGGTCAATCTAACCGGGTGATAGGCAAGTCTATCTACTCGTATTGAGAAAACAAAAAGGAATTCAATAGAACATAAAAGTTAAGGCGGAGACGTTAGAAGTATAGAGTTGAAGTAGACTTTTGACGGAATTGGAAGCCTAATCTTAAACAGGAAACGAAGGATAAACTTGTACTGCTGTTCAAAAGACTAGGGAGGGCTGTGAACCGGATGATAGGTGAACCTATCCACTCCTATTGTGGAAAGAAGATAGCAGGTGGAGTCGGGTACTAGCAGAGGCGCTAGACTTAGTAGTGAGACAATCGCACCAACAGAAGATTCGTGCACAGGCGTGATTCCCGTAGTGTACGTGTCTCGTCTACCAACAAATCAGGGCAACGGTACGCATCCTTCAGTCAGTAATATCGTACTGGGCTGAGACCCCATTTACCGAAACAATCTCGCTCATTGATGAGGTGTAATAGAGCAACAGGAAGAAGGGAGTGACATAGGCTGCTTGGGGGAGCATCATCATTCCTTACACATTGGATGTAGCCTTTATCACTTTTTATGTTACTTCATACGCTTTAGAGACGTTTTATCCCACCACTGAAGATGACTCTAATCCCTGAACAATAGTGTGTTTGAATTTCATAGATATGTTGTCATATCCTGCTATAACAACAGAAAACAATTTTGAGTGAAATTAATAAGGTTAATGTAATAACTGCCTTGGAAATAATGCAGTAGAAAAGGAAGTGTTATTGATAATGCTGTCTGCTAAAGGTTAATATTAATTTGAAAGCAAAATTATTTTAACGGAAAATATATTTATGGTCTCGAGTTTGTGGGTCTTCATCAAGGTCGACATTACGGGTGTCTACTTAAGCAAATGCTTATGCTATTTACTATAAGTTTTAAGATGGTACGCTTCGATAATTAACCCACAAAATTGTCGATATGCTTTATTCGGACATCTACCTACGGATTGTTGAGAAATACGTGAAATATCTCAGCTATCAAGTAGGCTATTTTGTAGACATATTTTCATTATTATTTTTCGTTGTCCCTTTATTTTTTCGTTCTTGTCTATTTATGCAAACAATTACGCTAAGGTCCTGTCACTCGATTCCTAGCTCACCTGTTAGGGAGATTTTTAAAATCCTCTGACGCATGCGTTCGTCGCCTGCTGTTTTTATCTTTAACACTTGTGTTGAATTTCGTGGCACAGTGACTGCTCGTAATGTTAAACACATTTCTTCACTTTTCTGTCTCAAGTTCCTGGGCAAATTGACTTTACTAAAGAATTCTCTCGCGCGTTTATATTTTTCTTTTACTATTCCTCTTCACTCTTTGTTTCATTTAGGAAATATTTACTTGTTTCTAACCAAAGTTTTACTCGGCCATATAAGTTTTAGCCTGTAGAAAAGGCAGCCGATAAAAAAGTTCGTTAAAATACGAATCACATAAACTGGTTCCTAATGTAGGGATTTCGATTTTTACCGAAATCCTCCCGCTTACGGTAAAGTTCCAGATTATTCAAAGTTCTATAAACCTTTGTTTGGATGTTTGCTATTTAGAAATAGTTAACAATCTAAGTTCGCAAAACAATCCTTTCTAGCTCTATGACTTTCAGCCAACTTTAATCTGCAAAATTTAAATCGCTATCTACTGTCCTCCTGATTACACTTTTCTCTTCGCTTTCATTATTAATGTTAATGTTGCTAATTCTTCCATACCCATTATTCTCTTGTGTCTTTTTTTTAAGCATTACCCCCCGAGCAAGGCGGGAAGCCATTAGTATGCAGGGGGGTGCAGAAGATTTGGAGCGAGAGCAGATAGGAGTGATAGAAGAAAGGATAAGGAGAAGGATAGTGGATAGATCAAGGTAACTGGAGATGTCGATTGACATTACATTTGAATAGTTGGAGATTATAGCTCTCAGGGAAACAGTAATAGGGAAGTGTGTTCCACAAGCGAGAGGTGCGAGGTATGAAGCTATTGGAGTAGAAGAGATGGCTACATTTAAAAGTTTCTACAGTGAAAGGGTGAGAGCGGGATGTCAGCCTCGTAGGGCGCTTGAATTCATGAAGTCTGGGAACCAGTGAAAGCAGCTCATCGGAGCAATTACCACGAAAGTATTTGTAAAAAAGACAGAGAGAGGCGACGGCGCGTCTGTGAGAGAGCAGAGCTAATTATATTACATATCCGCCTCTGGATCTTGTCAAGATGTCCGAGGTAAACAGAAGGTGCACCAGACCATATATGGCAGGAATACCCCATGCAAGGGTGAATGGTTGATTTGTATATTTGAAGTATGTCTTAGTGGCTTTAATGCCTTGCTTGTGAAACTCCCTTCTGGCTCCATGCTTGCCAGCCAACTTTAAAGTGCCAAAATTTAAATGCAATATCAATCGCTATTTACTGCCCTCCTGATTACTCTTTTCGTTTCCCGCTTATTGTTAATGTTTCTGTTGCTAATTCTTCCACGCCATGTAACAACTTGTGTCTTAATGGCTTTATTACCTTGCATGGGGTGATTTCGATTAAAAAATAAAAATAAATATATTATAGTTGATTTTCATTTTTCGATTACGCCCATGTAGTGCAACGGTTTTGGGTGCATATTCAGCACCCAAAACAGTTGCATATATATATCAGAAAAGAAAACCGAGTTCAAATCCTGACCAATTCTGTTAAATTTCCCATTTTCACAAATGCTACTGAAAGAAGACTTAAATCCCTCAACCTACCTACCTACCTAAATAACAAGATTGAGCAGGATTTTTTGCCCTAGGTGACAGGCACCTTGATTAAAGGTAAACTCAGAAAGAAAAATGTCATGGTAATTAACAAATAATAAAAAAGAAGCTGTTGTGCATCTCTACGTCTTCAAAAATTTATGAAAATGAAAAGAACTTGACATAGAAAATTATTGGATCTTCACAGAGCTAATCCATAGTGTGTCTTTGTGTAATTATATGCAAAGGTGCCTACCATAAAGTGGTCATTTGCAAATAATATTTTCCTGTTGTGTTTTTGATTGTCATAAGATGATCTGCATTGTCCCTTCAATAATGGCTCGCCACAGTCTCCTGTCCTTTTTAAGAACTCAGTAAATTCTCAGTGTTCATTATTTCACCTAATCCCTGTTCTGCCAAACATTTACATAAGCTCGTTATTCCCCGTCTATTTGAAAGCAACAAAAATCTTTCATAGTAGCGGTGCTTTCATTCCTGACTTCAACTGGATCCAGAATTAATTGTTTTAATTCTGGGACTCAAAATATTGACCGAAATACATTTTTTTATAAAACAAATCAAAGTAAAAGAAAGAATGAAATAAAATTAACGTCGTTAGTCGGACGCGTAGATCTTAGTCCGACTATTAAGCTGGAGACATACTTCATAGACAATGTATTTCTTACTTTAATTTTATAAATAATGTTTTAAAAATCTCTACTGAATGAGTTGTATTCCCTGTTTTTCAAAGGACACATTTTTATTTATGTCAACTTATGGTTTTCAAATCTTCATTTTAAATCATTTATTCCGTACAATATAAAATTTTTGTGGAATGTATCAATAGAAAAGTCAGGCAAAATAAATTTAACCCGACTTAAAAGTCAGCGAAAATCAAAGAAATTGGCAGCCTTAACTGATCAACTGGATGGGTGGGGTGAGGATTGTGACTGGGGTAGTGTTGAGGAAATATGACATCTGTCACCAGTACTGATCATAAGCGTAGGCACACTCGTTATTTTTCCTTACATGTCTGGAAATGTTTTTTTAAAAATAAATGCTTATTTTTATAGAATTAATACAATTAATATTAAAATACGAAATTGTGTGTGTGTTTTATTTTTAATTTCAAGCACATTATATATTTTTGTTAGAGTAAAGGAATCATTTTAGCAGCTGTCATACTAGTAATATATTTTGTTAAAAATTTTAACAAAAAGCCCGAAAATCATTGATGACCTAGAGTCGCAAATTGTCCATGGTATTCTCATTGAATAATATATCTGATGTCTCAAGTCTCTTCTTAATCTGTGATGAAGTTTTCCATCATTCACTACCATATATAGTGGAACCGATATGACATTAAGTAAATGAGATTTTCCTGTTTGTTAATACTTTGCTTAGATTTTGCATGGCATCTTTCGCAATGTGCCTTAGGATTTCAGTTTCACATTTTCCTACCTCTTTTAAGACACTCCCTAGATATTTAAAATTTTGTAATTGCTTCATTTTCGAATCTGCAATTTGTGATACGCATGACGGCCTCTCCTTTTGATGATATCCATACATTCTGTCTTCTTACAAGTGATGCTTAGTCCTTTCTTCTCCCTATCCTTTCCTGCCTTCTATAGATGTTCCTGGGTCTTATTTCTGTGCCAATAATGAATTCGGGTAGATTCTCTCTGTATTGAAAGATAGGGAAAAGGCAACTTCTTGTCACATGCCCCTTCCATTTTTGTAAATTTACTGAATAAATTTTCTACGCAGGCTGCTGGGTTCCAGTATAATATCTGCATTATTCTAATGTACTTACTAAATATACATGAATCAAGGGGTAAAAATGGGTCGGGTTTAAGAATGAGTCAAAATATGAACTTTAGCAGGGGAAAAACCTGGATAAATATTGGAACTACAAAATCTTTCATATAAGTTATTTGATAAGCAAATTACTGCAAGATTTGTATTTGTGTCTTCAAAATGTAAACAGGATGAAAAGAATAGATAGATATGAACTGATTGAGATAGATAGATAGATAGATAGATAGATAGATAGATAGATAGATAGATAGATAGATAAATAAATAAAGAGAGGAATATATATTTGCATAAATAGAGATAAGATTGTTAGATAAGTACGGAAAAATATGGTATATATATATATATATATATATATATATATATATATATATATATATATATATATGTATGTATGTATGTATGTATGTAAGTATGTATAATTTATTCGAAAATTATAACATAAATATGTTATAAAGTCATTACAAAAATAACCATTTTGTTTTAATTTATCCCCTATACTTGCATAGAGAGAGAGAGAGAGGGGGAGGGAGAAGGAGAGAGAGAGAATGAGAGAGACAGAGCGAGTGATAGATAGATAGATAGATAGATAGATAGATAGATAGATAGATAGATAAGAACTGACATAAATAAATATATAGATAGCATTGGTGTGACTTCAACAGATAGAAGATAAATACTTACCTACATGCATTTAATTAAGATATTAAAAGATTGTGATAGATGGATAGATAGGAACTGAGATAAACAGATACATAGATAAAACCAGATAGATGAAGTGATATATATACATATATATATATATAAATAACGAGAGATTAATAGGTAGATAAGTATGGACAAACCATTATATATATATATATATATATATATATATATAGTATAGCATGTATATATATGTGTGTGTGTGTGTTAATATTGATACATAGATACGAACTGAGATAAACCATTACATAAATAACAGCGGTCTGAGATCGATATATATATATATATATATATATATATATATATATATATATATATATATATATATATATATATATATATATAGATAGATAGATAGATAGATAGATAGACCGATAGACCGAATAAACAAACAATTCAGAAGAATTTTGGTTTGTGGTCTCGTTCTGGTGGATCCAATTGTACACAGCACTAAAAAGCGTCTGTTCTTATAATCGAATATTCCAATTGGCAAAAAATAAAATAAGTTTCAAACAAAATGAGTAAACGCTCTCGCGCCGTACCACCCCACACCTCACCTCGCCGCCACATATCCTAATTCTCGCTCTCACTCACACGTTCCCCACGAGAAACACGCATGCTGACGTGCAGAAAAATCGACATGAAATAGAACATCGTTCTGCAATTTTTTTTTTCCCGGTCTTAATTTGTAGCAATCAAAAAGCACTCAACGCAGTGGGAATTTATTATAAACGCAAGAAACAAATAAATAAAGAAATAACTAAAAGCACGAAAAAACCGTCGAAAGACTCTGCACAGTGCACACATACATACACAAATATACACGGAAGCACACGCGCATACACTTATAAATATTTGTATGTATTTATGTATTCCATTGACAATTTCGTAGAATTATGATAAAAAATATATAATTTCATTTTTACTACTTAAACCTTACTTTTTAATGGATACTGAAGAAAAACAACATTTAGTAATAAAAAACTGTCGGATTAATAAATAAAAATCCATCACTTTCTTTACAAAGACTTTTATTTAAATAAATAGACATTTATTTTTCAATACAGTACATTTATATCCCCTCTCCAGCAAACGTAAACATCTAACATTACACAATGACATTTTACGATCAAACGGAAGTGCTGTTACACCTAAACCACACACACACACACACACATACACACACACGTACGTGAGAATCGAACCATAACCCTGCCGATACAAAACACGCATTATACCACTGACCTGTGGTGTGACTCTTGCTTTTGTATCGTAACGGTCCAGGTTCGATTCTCAGCACTGTCCGGTATTAGTGGAAAGTGGTAAATATCCGTGATAGAGCCAATATATGCAGTTGCAGGGAGAATTTTTTGTGAAATATGTCCTCTAAAGCCGGATTTGAACCCAGATCCCAGAGAGAAAGGTCGTTAAAGTCGTGCTTTAAACGACTTGGCCTTGAAGAATCTTTTCCGAAAAGGCAATCCTGAATGTGGCCTTGAGGCGAAATATTTTAATAATAAACCGCTCGGCTGCTCCGTTCGAATTCTTTCGAGAATGATTTTTCTTTTTTAATTTCTCGAATATTCAGAAGGTATAATTCGAATGCAAATAATGTAAATAAAATGTAGTGTGTGTTCTCTTTAAACGTATGAGGTGAGGCAAATTTCAGAGATTCTATTCCCTACGGAATATAAAACCGGAGAGCCGTGTTCGAATATCAGTCGTGTTCGTTATATTCAGTTACGTACAAATAACTTTGGGAAAGGTATGAATCCATCTCTTCGCTCTCTAGCTATGGATTGAATTGCAGGAAGGTTTGGTAGTCCTATAGCCTTTGTTAACAACCAGTCTACCACAGAAAGAAACGAAAGCCTACTACGGGGACATCTGCTTAATCATTCATAATTGACTGATCCCTGCGACAGCAGCTCCTTCATTACACTAAAAAGAGAGAGGTGACTGATACAGAAAACATGACAGTGCAATTTTTGTATTTGACGCATAGGCATTTCGCATTACCTACATACACGTTCGGGACTATGTGTCTCAGCATACGTTCGTTAATAAATACAGGATCAAAGTGCAGTATCTGTTTCATATTCCTTTTACGTTTTCGTACTACAGTACAGAATATAATTTTAATTTCGGGCTGTTAATGTAAATGAATGAAGAAAAAGTTGACCCGACGGCTCGAAATCTGTAGCATCTCCCCCGTTATGAGAAATCGTATGGATCGAAGCATTTTTTGTTCTGGTCATTTTCAGTTAGAACGAAATACCCTTTCGGATGAAGAATGTATAGCGTTATTCTGATAGTTTTTCGTTATGGCCTCTACCCTTTTCGATAAATGATCGGAGTTTAGTATCTCTCTCATTTACTCGTCCCATTTCGGTTAGATTCATTTAAACCTACATAACGCGCTTGTGTAAATGCAATTCCAAACAGAGAACGGCGGGGTTAGTAAAAATAAGAAAGAAAAACACTTTGTTAATAGCTGCAATAATAGGATGCTGTGGAGAGGCATGATTACGAACAACCCGAAGAGACATAGCCCATAGAAGAGAAATGATATTCAACAACCAGGAACACATTTGTAGGCAGGTTAAAAGTGAATAAAAAACAGATAAAAATGTCATTAAATAAAGGGACACTAATAATATACGATCAGTAATGACATAATGATGGTAACGGAAATCAATTAATAACAATGAACATTCAAAGGTAATAAGAACGAAACATTTATCGCAATAAAAGCCAAAAAAATGATGTTATCAATCGAAAAAATCGAAAGCGGGGAAAAAAAGCATAAAAGGAGAGAACATATTTCGGTTAAAACCGATCCATTTGAAGATATTCCATTTGGGAAAAAATGGTCTCTGCTTTTTGAAAGTGTTCTTTTAATTGGAACCATAATTTCTTCTGCAAATGATGCACTCTTATGTCTAAAAAAAGAATTTGTGATTAGGAAAAAAATATCTAAGAAAGACGTTTTCACGAATCAGTCAGCCTTCCATAATGTCTCTAAAACCAACTTTCCTGATTCTTTGCAGTTTTTTTAAAAGCATCAAAACGAGAACAAAAGAATAAAATTAAGCAGTTTCGACCGAAAGCTTTCCCTTCATCCGCTTCTTTCCATTATTTTATCCTACATTATATATATATATATATATATATATATATATATATTTGTTTCTTTTGATTTCATTGCAAGAAAATGTTTCGAAGTGATTGGGAAGAGTTTTATTACATTAGTTAACATCTAAGAAAAATCAATTTAAAATAAATCAGAAAAAAACATTCACTCACCGTCCTCCCGAAAAAAAAAGTAGAATTATAAATTTAACCGCTAATCGGATGAAGGTCTCGAAGTTTTAGACAGAATCGCGAAAGAACAATGTTTTGGTAAAGAACCGATAAAAGTTGCTGAGGACAGGAACATATTTTGCAAAATACAGTCACTCCTAACTTAATCGCCGAGTAACATTGTGACGACCAGACCACGAAAGCAAATCTGTACTTGTTCGCTATTTCAGGCATACGACGCGTGTAGTGGATTTTCGTTAACCAGTTTTAGTAGGCTTTAATGACACTTTGCCCGATTTCTAACATGTCTAATTTATTTCTAAATGTATATACAGTAAAGCAATGTACTAAACAATAATAAATTAATTTGAAAATCAGAAAATAACATTCGGTCGAAATTCCTTTCTTTTGTTCTTTCTCGTTTTATGTTTCTAAAAACCGTAATGAAAATATTTATATGCATACATTATATATGTTGCAAAGGTTTTCATAGACGGAAGTGATGGTGGGAGAAGTTTTCTCTTTCTATAAGATGTTTCCGTGGTATATCTCTTAAATAGCCTCTGAAAACTAAGTTCAGTACCAAGCTGTAGAATGTTCGACAGTGAACAACTGTCGCCTCATAACCAGCTGCTTCGGGTAGATGGAGCTCTACAGTCAAGGAAGGCAGTCCATCCAGTGGAAGGAATACCATGATTTTACACCTCCACTGCTTTGTGGGGATATCCAAACACGGAAAAGACTATGTTAGTAAATCCGGACAGAAACCTCAAAATGGAGTCCCGAAGGCGGTTGGCTGTCAACACTGATAACTTTCGGGCAACTTCTTCAGAAATTAAAATTTTACGGTATCTTTGGACAAATTTTTGAACTTATTCAGTATTTCTTGTCTCAATCGTGATCTGAAAGTTATCCTGAACGGCCACTCTTCCAGATCCTTTCTTATTAATGTAGGTGTCTTGTTCTGAGTATCGCATTTTCTATTCTCGTTCACTTTTTATGAATTAATTGTCAGAAAGACAATATAAATTATTCTATTGTAAATTAAATAATAACCTCATAATCTCCGAGTATTTTAGGCTTAAATCTCGATTTATACTTTCATTTTTGTTTCTGTTATCTTTTACTTAAATTAACAAAACTTTCTAAATTTGTGGTTGTTTATTTATGTACTTTTTCGTAATTTGTCTTGTTTTTTAATCTTTTTGTTCATCTGATGTTTTATATTTTAATTTTTGTGAGCTTTTAAAACACGTAATATATATATTGTTTCTATACGTACGTTATACATGTTTCAAAGGTTGTCATAGCCGGAAGTGATAGTGAGGACAAACTGCCATTGTCTATAAAATGTTTCCGTAGCATGTATTTCAAATAGTCTCTGACAAGTCCAGAGCTCCAACCGGAGAATAGACGAAGGCAGAAAACCAGCGCCTCATAACCAGCTGCTCCAAGTAGAGTTCGACGCCCCACGAAGGCAGTCTCTCTAGGGTATGGAAAATCCTGATTTTAAACCTCTCTTGCCTTGAGGTTGTACCCAAAACACAGAAAAGGCTATGGAAGTAATTCTAAACAGAAAATCCGAAGTGGGGCCCCGAAGACGGTTGACTGTCAAAACTAGCAAATCTCCTGCAACCAATCCGGCATGAAAGATAGTGTCCTGTATTCCTTTGAATCTTATCGGTACGGTCGAGATGGAGGGGACACTTAGTCTGGGCAGTAAACGGTCTCCCTATACCGTCGACCGTCCCTTCGCCCTGAAGTGGCTAATCCTGTTTCACCAGTAAAGGACTGAATTTTAACCAGACAGGATGCTACTTTTGTCTCGCGAGATTTATTTTGAAGAAAGAGAAAACAAACATGAAAAAAAAAAAAAATCGTACGACATATACTGACAGGTTTGAATTTTACTTTTTATTTCACTAGAATTTTTTGCAACACGCTGACACGTGTTGGAATTCTCACAGTGTTGAAGTCATTGCTAACATTTTTGTCGTGATTTACAAACGCTACGTTTGGTTCAATTTCGCAAACCAATCGAAGGAATTTGAATAAGCTGATTTGTTTGTAAAATATTTTGACAAAACCCTTATTTTGGGTTTTAATAATTTCTTAATCTAATTTCACAGAACTTCATGGTAAACAACATTTTTAAGAATATTTCTTTTTTCCTTTTTAACAGCAAAGAATAAATTCTTAGGATTTCTTACTCTTGATGATGCAACATACAACTGGCCTTACGGAAATATTTTTTACTGGAACCAAATTCCAAATATTTGAAACATTTGGCCTTTTTAATTATATTGCCACAATTCCAGCAAGTTAAGCAAAAAAAAAAGGGTCTCAGGAAATGCCTTACGAAGGTCAATCTCTCTTTGTTGAAAGGTGTGTATGGGGTGGGAATCTAACTGAAGTTCGTAGCTTGATGTCTGTCTTCCACAGTGGAGTATTGAGAGAAAGGAATATTACTACGTGGTGGACTTATTTTGTATGTTAAAAATAAATCTTTTAATTTTTCCTCCCAAATTAATGAAAATTTATTGTACTAAGTTACGTACCATAGTAAAACCAACAATCCTTTGTACACTCTTACTTGTCTGCACTTAAAGGGCGCACTTATAGCCATACGTTACTGCCGATGTTAAATAAAGGTGGCTTGAATTGTTTTAGACTAGAATTTTTTTGCGTCACAAAGGAGTGGACAGCCTTCTCTTTATATCTATAGGGATATATTCTAAATTTAAGAATCCAATGGATATTGTGAGATTCACAGCTCTAAAATCACTCCTTCATAATCAGCCTATGAACTTTTCAGCCCAGCCTCGTACCTGGAAAGAAATAATGCATTTATTAGTATGGACATTTTGAAATTAATGCATGCAAGATTTCATAGGTCTAGCATCACACCTTCATAATCAGCCTATGAATTTTTCAGCCACCCTCGTACCTGAAAAGAAATAATGAAGTTATTAGTATGGACATTTGAAATGAATGCATGCAAGATTTCACAGCTCGAGCTTCACTCCTTCATTGTGGGCCCATGAATTTTTCAGCTTATTTTTCTTATAATTTATTGATAGGCAATTTAGTTTCTTTATTTAACTATAAACATTGACTATTATATAAATGAATGGACAAACTTGTCTTTACTATCTAAAGAGATATATTATAAATTTAATAATCCAGTGGACAGTGTGTGACATTACTATCGACAGATACATACTATTCCCTAAGTAATTGCGTTATAGCAGATAATATATAAAAGTAGAAGGAAACTTTGTTTAAATTACTTATAAAATATGTAATCACCTTCATTTTCAGTGACCGGAGACCAACAAGAAGGCTAATTTTCCGTTGCATATTCCATTGTATATTGCAATTAATGAAATGTTGTTTTAATGAAAAGAAATGAAAATGTCTCGATGCTAAATCTGGTGAGTACAGAGGATGTAGAAGAAAAGCTTATCCTAAAGGTTTTTATTTTTTAATTTTTCTCAGGTAATTTCTGTCGAGTGTCTCTTTACCATTTTACTAATGGAGAACAAAACTTTTTTTTCTGTTTACCAAACTAGGAAACCTTCAACGTAATGTTTGTTTACCCATTCGAGTTCCTGACAATAAACGTTCGTGTTAAAGGTCCTTCCATGTTCCACAAGATCGTAATGGACGACACCTTTCTTATTCCAATATGCATAAAGCAAGGATTTATATGGATGGAATCCTGGATTTGATGAGACAGGCCATAGGCTATCCAGATCACATGCCTCCCATCCCGGTCGTACCGACAAGATCCAAAAGAAGAGAAACATAGGGCATCATATTTGGGGCCGACTTGGCTGAAGTAAATAGAGAAACGTTTTCACTGTTGACAGCCAAAATATTTCGTGACTAAACTCCGGATTTTCTTTTGGGATTTACTTTCATAGCCGTTTCCTTTTTTGGATATGATCTCCAAGCAACTGTAGTTTAAAATCAGTTTCTTTTTCTTCCCCTGGAAGGGCTAAAGAATAGCATTATGAAGGAGAACGGACAATAAAAGAATTAAGACAAAAGATAACGATTGACATTACATTTAAATGTTTTTTCACGTAATTTATGTCGTGTGTGTCATGTTACACCTGGAGAATAACGCCTTTTCTGTTTACCAAATTAGGAAACATTCTACGTAATGTTTGTTTAACCATTCCAGTTACTGACAACAAACGTTCGTGGTAATGGTCCTTCCATGTTCCAGAAGATCGTAATGGACGACTCCTTTCTTATTCTACCAGACACAAAGCAATGACAAAAGCGATGTCAAAGACCTGGGAGATATTATGTGGATACCGTGCGCTGTCCAGACCACATGGCTCTAGTAACACTCGTTCATATTCATACTATGAACTTTTGAACTCCTTCTCGTACCATGAAAGAAACAATGCAGCTATTAATAAGAAGAGTTTTTCAGTCTATCCATGGATATAGAAATTTTTATCGTCAACATGTAAAAACTACGTGTAATATGGAGCAAACTAAAAGACTTGGCTGTTTTTCACTCGAGTGTGAAGTGTAAACATAGAAATTTATATTTTTATGTTAACACATAGGCAATCTACAGATACGTAATATTCGAGGTTCGGAGATTAATTGCTTTATACAAGAAAATATATAAAATTATAAGTAAGAATATTCTTTAATATTTTCTATATTTCTAACAAAATCTTTGTTTATTTTATAAATATTTTAAATAACACTCATTTCGAAGATCCCAATTTTCTATCCATAATTCAAATTGATCTATAGACTGGCATTAGATTTAATGAAACGTTCGTTGAATATCGCACTCTTCCTTGGCATGCACCATGGTAACTTGTATTTTTTGTTTCATACTGTTTTTATATTTTACAGAGAGTTCAGATAAGATGCACCAATAGCCTAAGAAGGAAATGTTAAAGAATTTATTTTCTCGATGTCAGAAGCGTGCAAGCAATGTCCCTACTCCTTCTCTCCTCTTCATCAAGACAGCAGAGGTTAAAGGGAAAAAGATTCTCCCAAGTAACTTCCTGGATGGTAATGATCCGTTTAGCCAAACTGAGCCTCCATTAGGGAAGGGGTTTGTTTCGTATGATTGTCATTATTCTGCAATTAGACCAAAATGCGTCAAAAAGGGGCACATTTCGACAATTAACTTGATTACAATTACAAAGTGACATTTACAAAAAAACGCAGGGCATTCTGAATTGCAACATTAGTGGCCGGCCATACGCCTTTCATTTTATAAGAAAGAAAGAAAGAAAGAAAGAAAGAAAGAAAGAAAGAAAGAAAGAAAGAAAGAAAAATTATAAAGAGTAAACGAAAGAAAGAAAGAAAGCAGGCTGAAGAAATTATAAAGAGAACAAGAAAGAAAGAAAAATAAATCAAGAGGAAAAGAAAAAAGAGCGAAAATTAAATTATCAAGAGAACTAGGGAGAAAGAAAGAAAGAAAAACAAATTATTAAAAGAAAAAAAAAAGAAAGAAATAAAATAAAATAAAAAAAGAAAGAACTAAAAAAAATGAAAGAACTAAATTAAAGACAGAAAGAAAGAGCGAAAAGGAAAGAAAAACGCTAAGGAAATTATAAAGAAAAAAAGAAAGAAAGAAGAAACTTTCTTCTTTCTTTCTTTTTAAGAAAAATAATGAAAATCGCTAAAGGAATTAGAAAGAAAGAAAAACAGAAAGAAAGGAAGAAAAATAAATCAAGAGGAAAAGAAAGAAAGAAATAAGGAAATTATCAAGAAGAAAGAAAAAACATTATAAAAAGGAAAAGCAAGAACGAAATAAAGAACGATAAGAAATAAGCTAGAATGAAAAAGAGAAAGAAAGAAAGAAAAAAGTGAGAAAAAAAAGAAATTATAAGGAACACAAAGAACGAAACGAAAAGTAACGACGGGAAAGAAAGAGGACAAGAAAAAAAGAATGAAAACGAAATTATCAAAAAGAAGAAAATAAATTATGAAGATTATATGAAAGAAAGAGAGAAAGAACGAAAAAGAAAGAAAGAAAGAAAGTATGAATTAAAGCAAAGAAAGAAAGAAAGAAAAAAGAAAGATAAACAAGTAAGAGAAATTTAGAAAATGGGGTCTGGAAGACAATATGACAAAAAGGAGCCATTTCTCCTTTTGTCGTTAGTGCACGAAAGACGCACAGAAAAGAAGATCGAATGATGTGAAGGAAATACCAAAAGGGGAGGGGGGACAAAAAAGCTTCAATAATCATTTTTAGGCCCCCATTTATTTAGAATTGTGTCCTCAGTTTCTACTATGGTACCCTTCAAAATTTCCACCTGAAAACTTTATAAAATTTGCTGATGTAAATGCATTCTTTCTGCTAAAGCATAATGTCATGTCAGTCAATTCTCACAATTTCTCATTGCTATGAACCTTTATCCAATATGCTATTATTAACGGGAAAGGCGTACTTGCCTTGAAAATCATGAATTAAAACTCTTTATAATTAATTGGGCTAGATAGCCGACCATAGGAAATAAAAATTCATAACTATCTCAAAGAACACCACAGTCCAAGCTTGGCAAAAGGTAAAAATAGCGGAGCGCTTAGTTGGAATTAAACTTAGACAATGTTATACATACATATATATTCTTGTCGAACGTAATTTCAATGAAGAAATGAATTGAATAAACATATATTTTTTCTTTTCTCAATAATTTTGTAGTTTTTAAACTTAATAGTGATTAAATTTGGATTTTAAAATTGCCAGTTTTTAATTTTAATATTAAATTTTATCATATAATTTTATAATTATTGGTTAGTATAAATTATTTTTAATATTATACGTATTTAAAGATCTGAATAGCTATTATAACATGATTTCGTTGTCAAGCTTTTGAATCTTTATATACTTGGTTTTTGATTGGTTATTCTAGCTTTTGTAACAATGTTTCCCCCCTAGTGTAGGATCGTTAATTAATCTGAAACTTTTAAAACCATTTATTTTATTTTCAACATCATCACTTGATAAGACACAGAGTGTGTTGAAACAAAATGGCTATTTTTGTAGTGATTTTATAACATACTTATGTTATAATTTGTTTTATAAAAAATAATTTATATATATATTGGGTTGGTGTATAATTATCAGACGTTTTTGTAGTCGAGTTATTTGTTAATAAAAATTGTTGTTTTGTTTACTTATTTTAATCAAAATATTATTTCATTTTCAGCTCATAAAAAAAGGCTCTCGATAATAATACCCTCCAGAATAATCATTAAACAATGTTATCGTTGTATTATTATGTTTCTTTTTTCATAATGAATATTGTTTAAAAACGCCTGATAATTATACACCAACCCAATATATATATATACATATATATATATATATGAAAGTTTAACATATATATTTTGTGCATGAATATATATATATGCGTGTGTGTGCGTACGTATGCCTGTATATTCAAACAACAATAAATACAGTTATAAATCTAACCTTCCATAATTAACAACCTGAACATCAAACAAGCTAAAAAACATACGATTAATTACTAATAAAAACAAAATAATGACCATTCGAAGACATATAAATAAATATTTCCCTCTTCATTTAAGCATTAATTAAAATAGTTAATTATTTAAACAAGAAATAAATAAAAAAATAATTGTTTAAATAAGAAATAAAATACATGGATTACACCTGGATTTTCAAAAAAAACTTTAGAAAACCCCAGAATATTCACGAGAATTAGCCTGAATACCGGAAATAACATTGTTACATCTTTTGACGCTCACAGCCGAAAGATAAAGAAAAGAAAGTAAATCAATAATGAAAGGGATTAAAGAGACAAGAAAATGATGAAAAGAAGAACTAACCACGACAATTTACCCATCGCACCCTGTACATATTTCCAAGATGATTTTTTTTTAGTCGCCTCTCTTTATAAATACATCATTTTCTGAATCTGCCTTGACTCTTTTTATGTGGCTTTTGAATTAGATAAATTTTGGTAATTTTATGATAATAGCAGGAAACATTTGACATTCATTGATCCAGCAACCCATGTTAATCGAGTTAACCTTTTCTTCCTTCTCTGGCCATCGGTCTGAGTATTTCATTGATTGATTGTTTTTCTATGGCTTATCAACACTTTGTAGGTTATTTAAAGCCAGAAAAACGTTTTTAGATTGTAAGAATTTTTATTTTATTTCTGGAGATAATAATGATTTAGTGATAGAAATCTTACTAATTAACCCATAGCTGGAGGGAAGGGTGGTGGATTCATACCTAATCAGAATTTGATAAACAAGCAAGAAATTATAATGTGGATATAAAGTGAGGGATTAATTCTATATTACAATCAATATAATGACTGGTCCCTCATTTTGTGGCTACTGAATTTCTATAGATTTACATTCTTCCATATAGTGTAAATAAATCTAAAGCCATGGTTGTGTAGTTAATCAGTATCTCATTGATTGAACGATTCGCTTTTTACGGCTTATCAACCCATTACAGGTTATTTAAAGCCAGAAAATGTTTTTAGATTATAAGAATTATTTTAGGGATCATAATGTTTTATTGATACAAGTCTTATTAATTAATCCATAGCTGGGGGAAGAGTGGTGGATTCATACCTAATCAGAATTTGATAAACACACCAGAAATTATAATGTGGATATAAAGTGGGGATCAATTCTATATTACAATCAATATATAGACTGGTCTCTCACTTTGTGCCCACTGAAATTTCTATAAATTTGTACTCCAGATAATGTAAATAAATCCATGCTTGTGTAGTTAATCAGTATTTCATTGATTGATCGATTCGCTTTCTACGGTTTATCAACTCTTTGCAGGTTATTTAAAGCCAGAAAATGTTTTTAGATTGTGAAATTGTTTTAGAGATTATGTTTTATTGGTGTTTTTGTACACGGTTGGGTGGTGAAGAGGTGGATTATTACCTTTCTCAAGTCTATCTGCGCTTAATTGAATGTAACGAATTTATCCGTAATTCAAACACGGCTCGCCGATTAAAAATTCAGTGGCATTATCCTTCAAACCACCAGCACATCAAAGCCGTCACCCATCTAGGTACTGACGACACTCGACATTGCTTAACCGATGTTTTAATGTAATATGGCCGCAAGTGTCACAGGTCTGGGATCAAAGTGTAGTATCTGTTCTTTTCATCTCTAACGGTACGGGTAATATTAACCATTTCCTTATATGGAAGCGTTCGACATTCATCCTTGGCTATTGGGCTGGGATCAAAGTGTAGTATCTGTTCTTTTCATCTCTAACGGTACGGGTAATATTAACCATTTCCTTATATGGAAGCGTTCGACATTCATCCTTTGGCTATTGGGCTGGGATCAAAGTGTAGTATCTGTTCTTTTCATCTCTAACGGTACGGGTTATATTAACCATTTCCTTATTTGGAAGCGTTCGACATTCATCCTTTGGCTATTGGGGTGGGATCAAAGTGTAGTATCTGTTCTTTTCATCTTTAACGGTACGGGTAATATTAACCATTTCCTTATATGGAAACGTTCGGCATTCATCCTTTGGCTATTGGGGTGGGATCAAAGTGTAGTATCTGTTCTTTTCATCTCTAACGGTACGGGTAATATTAACCATTTCCTTATATGGAAACGTTCGACATTCATCCTTTGGCTATTGGGCTGGGATCAAAGTGTAGTATCTGTTCTTTTCATCTCTAACGGTACGGGTTATATTAACCATTTCCTTATTTGGAAGCGTTCGACATTCATCCTTTGGCTATTGGGGTGGGATCAAAAGTGTAGTATCTGTTCTTTTCATCTTTAACGGTACGGGTAATATTAACCATTTCCTTATATGGAAACGTTCGGCATTCATCCTTTGGCTATTGGGGTGGGATCAAAGTGTAGTATCTGTTCTTTTCATCTCTAACGGTACGGGTAATATTAACCATTTCCTTATATGGAAACGTTCGGCATTCATCCTTTGGCTATTGGGGTGGGATCAAAGTGTAGTATCAGTTCTTTTCATCTCTAACGGTACGGGTAATATTAACCATTTCCTTATATGGAAGCGTTCGACATTCATCCTTTGGCTATTGGGGTGGGATCAAAGTGTAGTATCTGTTCTTTTCATCTCTAACGGTACGGGTTATATTAACCATTTCCTTATATGGAAACGTTCGGCATTCATCCTTTGGCTATTGGGCTGGGATCAAAGTGTAGTATCTGTTCTTTTCATCTCTAACGGTACGGGTTATATTAACCATTTCCTTATATGGAAACGTTCGACATTCAACCTTTGGCTATTGGGCTGGGATCAAAGTGTAGTATCTGTTCTTTTCATCTCTAACGGTACGGGTTATATTAACCATTTCCTTATATGGAAACGTTCGACATTCATCCTTTGGCTATTGGGGTGGGATCAAAGTGTAGTATCTGTTCTTTTCATCTCTAACGGTACGGGTAATATTAACCATTTCCTTATATGGAAACGTTCGGCATTCATCCTTTGGCTATTGGGGTGGGATCAAAGTGTAGTATCAGTTCTTTTTCATCTCTAACGGTACGGGTAATATTAACCATTTCCTTATATGGAAGCGTTCGACATTCATCCTTTGGCTATTGGGGTGGGATCAAAGTGTAGTATCTGTTCTTTTCATCTCTAACGGTACGGGTTATATTAACCATTTCCTTATATGGAAACGTTCGACATTCATCCTTTGGCTATTGGGCTGGGATCAAAGTGTAGTATCTGTTCTTTTCATCTCTAACGGTACAAAGTTATATTAACCATTTCCTTATATGGAAACGTTCGGCATTCATCCTTTGGCTATTGGGGTGGGATCAAAGTGTAGTATCTGTTCTTTTCATCTCTAACGGTACGGGTTATATTAACCATTTCCTTATATGGAAACGTTCGACATTCAACCTTTGGCTATTGGGCTGGGATCAAAGTGTAGTATCTGTTCTTTTCATCTCTAACGGTACGGGTAATATTAACCATTTCCTTATATGGAAACGTTCGGCATTCATCCTTTGGCTATTGGGGTGGGATCAAAGTGTAGTATCTGTTCTTTTCATCTTTAACGGTACGGGTAATATTAACCATTTCCTTATATGGAAACGTTCGACATTCATCCTTTGGCTATTGGGCTGGGATCAAAGTGTAGTATCTGTTCTTTTCATCTCTAACGGTACGGGTAATATTAACCATTTCATATATGGAAGCGTTCGACATTCATCCTTTGGCTATTGGGCTGGGATCAAAGTGTAGTATCTGTTCTTTTCATCTCTAACGGTACGGGTAATATTAACCATTTCCTTATATGGAAGCGTTCGACATTCATCCTTTGGCTATTGGGCTGGGATCAAAGTGTAGTATCTGTTCTTTTCATCTTTAACGGTATGGGTAATATTAACCATTTTTCTTATATGGAAACGTTCGGCATTCATCCTTTGGCTATTGGGCTGGGATCAAAGTGTAGTATCTGTTCTTTTCATCTCTAACGGTACGGGTAATATTAACCATTTCCTTATATGGAAGCGTTCAACATTCATCCTTTGGCTATTGGGCTGGGATCAAAGTGTAGTATCTGTTCTTTTCATTTCTAACGGTACGGGTAATATTAACCATTTCCTTATATGGAAGCGTTCGACATTCATCCTTGGCTATTGGGCTGGGATCAAAGTGTAGTATCTGTTCTTTTCATCTCTAACGGTACGGGTAATATTAACCATTTCCTTATATGGAAACGTTCGGCATTCATCCTTTGGCTATTGGGGTGGGATCAAAACCATGTTAGTATCTGTTTCTTTTTCATCTCTAACGGTACTGGGTTATATTAACCATTTCCTTATATGGAAACGTTCGACATTCATCCTTTGGCTATTGGGCTGGGATCAAAGTGTAGTATCTGTTCTTTTCATCTCTAACGGTACGGGTAATATTAACCATTTCCTTATATGGAAGCGTTCGACATTCATCCTTTGGCTATTGGGCTGGGATCAAAGTGTAGTATCTGTTCTTTTCATCTCTAACGGTACGGGTAATATTAACCATTTCCTTATATGGAAGTTCGTTCGACATTCATCCTTTGGCTATTGGGCTGGGATCAAAACCATTAGTATCTGTTCTTTTCATCTCTAACGGTACGGGTTATATTAACCATTTCCTTATTTGGAAACGTTCGACATTCATCCTTTGGCTATTGGGGTGGGATCAAAGTGTAGTATCTGTTCTTTTCATCTTTAACGGTACATTCATCCTTTGGCTATTGGTAATATTAACCATTTCCTTATATGGAAACGTTCGGCATTCATCCTTTGGCTATTGGGGTGGGATCAAAGTGTAGTATCTGTTCTTTTCATCTTTAACGGTACGGGTAATATTAACCATTTCCTTATATGGAAACGTTCGACATTCATCCTTTGGCTATTGGGCTGGGATCAAAGTGTAGTATCTGTTCTTTTCATCTCTAACGGTACGGGTAATATTAACCATTTCCTTATATGGAAGCGTTCGACATTCATCCTTTGGCTATTGGGCTGGGATCAAAGTGTAGTATCTGTTCTTTTCATCTCTAACGGTACATTCATCCCTTTGGTTATAAAGTTAACCATTTCCTTATATGGAAACGTTCGGCATTTATCCTTTGGCTATTGGGGTGGGATCAAAACTGTAGTATCTGTTCTTTTCATCTCTAACGGTACGGGTTATATTAACCATTTCATCATTCATTATATGGAAACGTTCGGCGTTCAATTCATCCTTTTGGCTTCATCCTTTGGCTATTGGGGTGGGATCAAAGTGTAGTATCTGTTCTTTTCATCTCTAACGGTACGGGTTATATTAACCATTTCCTTATATGGAAACGTTCGACATTCATCCTTTGGCTATTGGGGTGGGATCAAAGTGTAGTATCTGTTCTTTTCATCTCTAACGGTACGGGTAATTAACCATTAACCATTTCCTTATATGGAAACGTTCGGCATTCATCCTTTGTCTATTGGGGGGGTGGGATCAAAGTGTAGTATCTGTTCTTTTCATCTCTAACGGTACGGGTAATATTAACCATTTCCTTATATGGAAACGTTCGACATTCATCCTTTGGCTATTGGGGTGGGATCAAAGTGTAGTATCTGTTCTTTTCATCTCTAACGGTACGGGTTATATTAACCATTTCCTTTGGCTATTGGGCTTTGGAAGCGTTCGACATTCATCCTTTGGCTATTGGGCTGGGATCAAAGTGTAGTATCTCTTCTTTTCATCTCTAACGGTACGGGTTATATTAACCATTTCCTTATATGGAAACGTTCGGCATTCATCCTTTGGCTATTGGGGTGGGATCAAAGTGTAGTATCTGTTCTTTTTTTCATCTCTAACGGTACGGGTAATATTAACCATTTCCTTATATGGAAACGTTCGGCATTCATCCTTTGGCTATTGGGGTGGGATCAAAGTGTAGTATCAGTTCTTTTCATCTCTAACGGTACGGGTAATATTAACCATTTCCTTTATATGGAAGCGTTCGACATTCATCCTTTTGGCTATTGGGGTGGGATCAAAGTGTAGTATCTGTTCTTTTCATCTCTAACGGTACGGGTTATATTAACCATTTCCTTATATGGAAACGTTCGACATTCATCCTTTGGCTATTGGGCTGGGATCAAAGTGTAGTATCTGTTCTTTTCATCTCTAACGGTACGGGTTATATTAACCATTTCCTTATATGGAAACGTTCGGCATTCATCCTTTGGCTATTGGGGTGGGATCAAAGTGTAGTATCTGTTCTTTTCATCTCTAACGGTACGGGTTATATTAACCATTTCCTTATATGGAAACGTTCGACATTCATCCTTTGGCTATTGGGCTGGGATCAAAGTGTAGTATCTGTTCTTTTCATCTCTAACGGTACGGGTTATATTAACCATTTCCTTATATGGAAACGTTCGACATTCATCCTTTGGCTATTGGGCTGGGATCAAAGTGTAGTATCTGTTCTTTTTCATCTCTAACGGTACGGGTAATATTAACCATTTCCTTATATGGAAACGTTCGGCATTCACCCTTTGGCTATTGGGCTGGGATCAAAGTGTAGTATCTGTTCTTTTCATCTCTAACGGTACGGGTAATATTAACCATTTCCTTATATGGAAGCGTTCGACATTCATCCTTTGGCTATTGGGCTGGGATCAAAGTGTAGTATCTGTTCTTTTCATCTCTAACGGTACGGGTTATATTAACCATTTCCTTATATGGAAACGTTCGACATTCATCCTTTGGCTATTGGGCTGGGATCAAAGTGTAGTATCTGTTCTTTTCATCTTTAACGGTACGGGTAATATTAACCATTTCCTTATATGGAAACGTTCGGCATTCATCTTTTGGCTATTGGGGTGGGATCAAAGTGTAGTATCTGTTCTTTTCATCTCTAACGGTACGGGTAATATTAACCATTTCCTTATATGGAAACGTTCGGCATTCATCTTTTGGCTATTGGGGTGGGATCAAAGTGTAGTATCTGTTCTTTTCATCTTTAACGGTACGGGTAATATTAACCATTTCCTTATATGGAAACGTTCGGCATTCATCCTTTGGCTATTGGGGTGGGATCAAAGTGTAGTATCTGTTCTTTTCATCTCTAACGGTACGGGTAATATTAACCATTTCCTTATATGGAAGCGTTCGACATTCATCCTTTGGCTATTGGGCTGGGATCAAAGTGTAGTATCTGTTCTTTTCATCTCTAACGGTACGGGTAATATTAACCATTTCCTTATATGGAAGCGTTCGACATTCATCCTTTGGCTATTGGGGTGGGATCAAAGTGTAGTATCTGTTCTTTTCATCTTTAACGGTACGGGTAATATTAACCATTTCCTTATATGGAAACGTTCGGCATTCATCCTTTGGCTATTGGGCTGGGATCAAAGTGTAGTATCTGTTCTTTTCATCTCTAACGGTACGGGTAATATTAACCATTTCCTTATATGGAAGCGTTCGACATTCATCCTTTGGCTATTGGGCTGGGATCAAAGTGTAGTATCTGTTCTTTTCATCTCTAACGGTACGGGTAATATTAACCATTTCCTTATATGGAAGCGTTCGACATTCATCCTTTGGCTATTGGGGTGGGATCAAAGTGTAGTATCTGCCTTCGAACGGACAAGCTACATTTTGTCTCTCAATTGTGTCTATAGACAGAGCTCAACTGAAAATATTATTGATATGTGTCCGGTCTCGGGAATCAGCTGCCCTCAAAAGTACATCTCTCATTGCACTAAACATGGGTGGTCGGTAGTAATGCTGACGGTTGCGGTGATTGTGTTTTTTTTTTACCTAGACTGGGCGCTCGCATTTGGTCTCCTCATATGCCAGCGTGGACCGGCAAGTATATACAATCTGCCCTCAGGTGGACTACATTTTATCTATGAATTTTATCTTCGTACAGAACACAACAAATAAATGGCTGGACCCAGGGGTTCCAACCCAGCGGCAACACCTTTCCCACTGCAACAAAGACAGGACCGGTGGAATATCGACAACAACGCGACATTATTAGCTGGAACTAGGCAATTTTAGGCCTTAACCTAGGAGCACACGCCCTGGTACCTCACTTTAAACCGGCCTTCTGCCATATCCCGCCTCCAAAGT
>CAHIKZ030004391.1:4557500-4575000 GCA_903632075.3 Acanthosepion pharaonis | reverse complement strand
CATCATTGTTGGAATTGTTACCTGATGATCCGGAGTCCTTTAAAAGGATTTTGGTGAAATAAATTATTGTAATGGTACCTTAAAAGTGGTCTGTTTTTCATTAAATAATATATATATATATATATATATATATATATATATATATATATATATATATATATATATATATATATTATTTACATTATTCGACTATTGTCCTCATCATTGTAGCCATATTTATTACAACGTTTCGGCCGTTGTACTCTCCGGTCTTCTTCAGGTGGATGGAATGTTGAACTTAACCCTTTATTTCGCTCACTGGTGTAGACTGATCTAGTTCCGTGCCATGTTTAATGGATGTCTGTTCCCAGTTATCTCCTGTTAATTTCCCTCTGCCTTAACCGGGTATTGAACTCACACTCTTTGGGCCCTGTCACTGGATCTAACCAACACCTTTATCCACTGTGCTATGTAAACGTTGTAGTAAATATGGCGACAAAGATGAGGACAATAGTCCAAATAATCTAAATAATGTACATAATACCTCATCTCAGAAATATAGACACACACACACACACACACACACACACACACACACACACACACACACACATATATATATATATATAAAGATTCGTTGGCCACTAGTATGATATAACGAAAACCCTGATATAATAGACGACCTGGGGAAGACAAGGGACTACGATTTTAATCTAATATTAAAAAGGCGGAAATGTCCAGATGTTTAGCTGACCGTGCTTTGTCCAAGATTCACCTTACACCATCCCACCATCACCACCACTGAGTCAGGTCGTGTCACAAGGTCGATTTTTAACGTGGCGACCCGAGTTGGTCATAGCTTGTCTAAGCTGGACAAAGCTTTTTTAGGCTAGTCATAGCCGGTCATACCACTCTTGCGCAACGGTGGGCAGGGACGCAAGAAGACAAGGCTTCCTGCACCAAACAAATACTACAACCGCAGCATCTTTTGAGACGGAGCGAGGGCCCTTCTCCGCCTCTGCCAATCCATTCGGAAGAATCGGGAAGGGAAGCACCCCGCCCGCTTTTGCCCAAAATGGAAAACAACGAGTCACTGGCACACTCTGGATTATGCAAGATGTGTTGACCAACCGCGGAATCCTGTGCTGTCTGCGTCAAGAGGTGTATTACGTGTACTGATACGCTGTCTGCTATTGCCAGTCACATATTGTACTATACGCGTTTCAAGGTGCTAATCGGTCCGCCCTATATAGTCAGCCTCACACTGACATGTAAATTTATAAACGACCAGACTATATTGTAGACAGGGCATACCGTCATTATCAAACGAAGTAGACGCGAGGACAGTGCCTTCCCCCACCAAAAAAAAAAAGAAAAAAAGAAATACAAGCGTCACAGCGGCAGGAAAACATGACTTAACGCAGGTAGACGCTCTAATCTGGCTGCCCCACCCCAAACAACGTCACTTTCAGATACATTGTACACTAACCTAGATCAAACGTAGGTGGGGAACTTAAAACTCCGCACACACATACTCACACATATATATTGCAGGACAGTCTGGGTTTTATAGCCTTGGATGGCAACTGGTCTAGGAGAAGGACAAATCTGAATTCAAAACTTGCGGAGGGTCGTTTGGGGACGTTGTGGCACATAGTGCGCCAAGTCTCTGTATTCAGCCCTTGAAAAAGTTTGGATGGTTCTGCACAAAGACTTCAACACTATAATCAAATCATATGTGCTCGTTTCTGGCTGTCGGTTCCTAGGAACTTAGCTGCCTGACCCTCATACGTCGACTATAATATATATACAATATAAACTATTAATATATATATATATATATATATATATATATATATATATATATATATATATATATATATAATTATTTTCTATAAAAAAATTTATAACATAAATATGTTATAAATCACTAAAAATAGCCATTTGTTTCCCGGTGTCAGTGTCTTATCAAGTGATGATGTTGAAGATCATCATCAAAATCATCATTGATAAGACACCGAGGGTGTTGGAAACAAAAATGACTATTTTTGTAGCGATTTTATAATATATTTATGTTATAAATTTTTTTTTTAAAAAAATAATTATATCTGCTCTACTTTGTATTGAGCACTCTTTTAAGAATAGTAATTGTTGGTTATTGGAATTCATTCCGTATGCACCAATTATATACTTGGGTATATATATATATATATATATATATATATATATATATATATATATATATATATGTGTGTGTATGTGTCTCATTAAAAAATTATTTCTTATTAGAGGAAGAAAGAAAATTACAATGTTGATGTATATTCCTTTTATTTCGAGTACTTTCGACATTAGCATAATATCATCATCAGGACCTTGGGGACGACGTTGCACTCATGGTAAGTTTTTCTTTCTTAGGATACTAAGATACTTAGGATAATATAATTTTAAATATAACAGATAATGCATGTCAATTAAGTTTGATCATGAGCCGTTCTATGTTTCGTATAGTTTCTTTAGTTTCGGATACTAAGAAAATTGTCCGTAATTACGAGAAGATCCTATTGAAAATAAGTAGATAATACTTATCTAAATTAATAATGAGACATACCTTAATGACTACATGCTGCCAATATATATATATATATATATATATATATATATATATATATATATATATATATTTATATATAACAGATAGTGCATAGTTTGATCATGAGCCGTTCTCAGCTTAAAATAAAGACAAACATTTTCTAACATTTTTTATTCTGCTGGCCCTCAGTCTAAACTTTCAGCTCCCAAAACCCATCATCAGAATGGTTATATGGACATTACAGCAGAGATGTTCACCATCAAAGATAACATCCTGTTATGCGGACATGGAAGAAAACTTTTATTTAACAAATATATAAAATATGAACACGGCTATAACGTTCTGACCGTCTTTGTAAAATTATAAACATACTCATCACAATAGAGCACATATAAAATCGACACATTCAGTTAAAAATAGAAGAAAAAATTCCTTGATAATTGGTAGTGAATCGCCAAATATGGTTGCATATATGGAACATTGGGTCAGATTTACGCGCTTCATGTCCAAATATGGACGCACTTTTACGAAATGTAAAATTGCTACAATGCTTAATCATCGAAGTATACTGTCAGTCGTTTTTAATGAAACTTGTATATACATACATGTAAACACATACATATATGGTGGACTCTCCTATTGTGAAAGATAAATGAGGGTCAGCATTGGATGGTGCCTTTCGTTTTATATTTATGCATGTTAGCACGGGCTATAGTGGAAAAAAATCAGGTACGGAAAAGATATTTGTGCTTTCTTAAGTGTGATACTGGCGTAGCCTATCATATATATATTTTCTATACACACACACACACACACACACACGCACGCACACACACATATATATATATATATGTTAGCTCTATCTCTGATATTGAGCGCTTTCTAATAAGTACCGCGCATATAATATATAAATAATTATACATACTTATATTTATTTATATTTATGTACACTTTTCACATATCTATCTATCTATCTATCTATCTATCTATCTATATATATATATATATATATATTCATACACGTTTCATTAAATAATATAGACAAGTATTGTCTTTTTATTTTATGTAAATTCTTTTCATAACGTCTGATAAGTTTAATAACATTATCATTGAACGAAGAATGAAATTCACAATATTGATCCATATTTCTTAAACAATCTAAACTTTCGGCTTACATAAGCCATTATCAAAGATGTCAATTACAACATATTAAGCAATATACGGACAAGACAGTGATGATAGTCTGTGTTTGTTTACATAGGTGATTTCTAAGCAACGATAAACACGTGCATTTAAGACGCTAGAATATATGGTGAGAGATATATAAAGAAAACAGTGTGCGAAGAAAAAGCAGAGTATGAACCCCTATTTAAAAAAAACATAAACTTTACTAGTCTCATCAGTGATGTAAAATACTAATATATATCTTTATATCTTTTCTATATTCCTCTCCCTGAAAAATTCAACAACATATCTGGACTCCTCTACCCAAATATATGAGATTCTTTATTCATTTCTTGTCAGATTAATTTAACCTCCTATTAACTTAGAAGCCACGAGACGAAGACAGACCTCTGCATTATCAATTCTTCCGACGATTTATCTTGTAGCATCTATTTCAGCGCAGTAAGAGGTGCAGCACTGCATTTGGAATCTCCAGGGTTATGTATATCTACGACGTGCCCAAAGATATCTGATATTGGTTCCAAAGGACCATTGAGCAGATATTTTTTAAAAAGTTAGAGTTGTTTGAATTTAGTATCAATCTGTTCGATAGGACATATTGCCAATCCTGAATGCCAAAGACAATGGCCGATGAAATGTTGTTCATTAATAATCGGGAAAAAAAAAACAATTATCGACCGTCAGCTTATCTCTAAATATTAACTTTATCATGTCAGACAGGATTAGCCAGATCTCCTGTCTCGAATCCCATCTTTATTTGTCAGGTACACACGTAACACTGGAAATGAATTATCTTATTTCATCAAATTCTTCCATGTGACAATTCGAGGTCTATTTTAATTAAGCTTCTTTTGTGCCACAATATAACATGGGTTTGGCACTCAAACCCCTGCTGAAAATATTTGTTTTCTCTTTGTTGCTGTATTATCTATAGTTATTTATTTATCGTTTTTAGTTCACTATTTCTCCATCTCCTTTCGTTTTATCGTAGATTTTTCCATTTCTCCTCATTGTTTTATCAATTAATTAATTTTTCAATCTACAGGATGCGATGGGTAAATTGTCGCCATTTTATTTTTTTTTTAATTTCGCGCATACAATTTGTTTGTTTTTGATTTTGCCGTCTGCACAGTATAGTAGGGTCAGTTGGGCACCGTCTGTGAGAAAAAGAGCAACATGACGCAATTCACTCCGCCAGAAATTTGGCAACGAAATGCTGAAGTAGCATGGTATTCGCGCCTGAAGCCAAAAAAGAAGAAAAGAACTCTCAAATTTGTTGGTGATGGCCTCAGACTCAACACGGAGGCCTACATCAAGTAACTTGAGGAGGTATTGCTGCCGTGGGTCAAGAGGGTGGCTGCTGGAAAACCCTATGTCTAGCAACAGGACTTTGCCAAACAAGTAGGAGATCCCAGTCATGACTATCAGATAATTTCTGCAACCACATCACACCTTACATCGGGCCTCCTACCTCCCCAGACTGTAACCCCCTTGATTATTATGTGTGGAGAGCAGTTAAGTGAGAGATCAAGAAAACTTGTAACAGTAAAGATGAACTGAAGGCAAGGATTATGACAGCATCCAGCAGCTTAAACAAAGAGACCGTCCAGAAGAGATGCAGGAGATTCCGAAGTTGTCTGGAGGCCATCGTTGAAGCCAATGGCGATTTTATTGAATAAATTTACTCTTTAGTATTTCAAGGTATTTTTGTGGAATTTTGGTAAATATATCTCTTAAATTGAGGTGTTAGCGTTATTAGACGACAATTTATACATCACACCATATATATATATATATATATATAATAAAAAGGCTTAAACACTAATATTCCATAGTCATAATTTATTCGATTGGAATCGTAAATACGATAAGCCTTTTTATTATATCCTTACTCTGTCCTAGACATTGAGTTCTACCTGGATTCTTCCTCTTGGAATTTTTTTTTTCTAAAAATATACATGTATGGGTATTTATATATTTTGCATGTGTATGTATATTTTCCACTAATATTATCTATCTATCTATCTATCTATCTATATATATATATATATATATATATATATATATATTGATACGAGCTTATAAAAGCAGGGAACAGTTCACTCTCATTACTTTTTGCTGCATATTCCTTTTCCTACATTCAGTACGTTTGATATATAAATAGAACATTGTTTCTAGATCTTTTGAATAGGAGCAGACGTTTATCCCTTGTTTCCTGTTTAGGATTGGTTTTCTGGTCCCTTCTAAAGATCGTTCATATACTTTCACTCCCAGTTGCCCATTGCGTCTTAGTGGCATTATCGCCTTGTGAACTGATTAAAGAATTATGTGTATGAGCGGGAAAGAGAGAAAGAAAATATTAAATTATGCCTATCAAATTTCGGTTCGTGTCTGTGTAGATATTTACTACGATTAACTTTCTTTATACAAACTTAAAAAAGCCGGGAGCATATTGAACCTGGGACATCTGCGGTCGTCTGCAAAGACAATTGTAGTAAATCGCCTTCTATAGCATGCGTTTTCTTCTTTAGCACTCCATAAAGTATTTAAGAAAATAAATAATAAATCCTAATTGGCCTCGCACTTCCTTCCTTCTTCCTCCGTTGTCTTTGGCCAATGGTTATTTTTCATTTGATTGATCAGAAAGCTATCCAACATGAATCAAAATGATTAATTACTATTTTGCTGTTCGCTTGTATCAATAAAAAAAGCTATTCGGGTTTAGGAAATTTTGACCTGAAAACCTTTTTTTTTTTTTTCAATTTTCGTTGCCTCTATCTGCCGTCTAACAGCATGGCTTATGCTAACCTCCAGGTTAGTGACTCATTGTGCCTTCACTGACATGAAATGGAAAGACTATATTGGATCCATTGTTAGATCAGCTACGAAAGTTGAATCGCTGTGTCGTGCGAGACAATTTTTCTCTCCAGAACATAATATACATATCTATTATTTAACCATTCATATATGCTTAGAATATTGCTGCGACATATAGTCGGGTGACCTTGCTATTTACCTTGAGCTTCTTGATAACATCCAAAGAAGAATCAGCAATATTATTAGTCCTGATCTGGCAGCTCGTCTTCCGTCACTTTCTCACCGCCATAAGGTTGCCTCTCTGTGTCTTTTCTATATACTTTCATGGTAATTGTTCGGATGAGCTCTTCGCTATTGTTGTTTTATTCATCTCCTTCCCACCACAGGCAATGAATTGTACATATGGAGTTTAGTTATGACATCCATAGAGACAATGAGGTATTATGGTGAATGTAGTAAGAAAGGTAAGTAAGAATGCGTTGTTTTTATTGTATGTTTGGGTCAGTGTTTGTGGCTAGCTAAGTTTAAAGAAGACAGTCCTTCTCCCCATTCTCCATTCTGGCCTTGTGTCACATTTTCTATATTTAACCAGAAATAAATATCGCTCTTCGCTATGTTATTTAGACATTTTTTACTTAAGCGTCGTACCAGACAGGTATTGAAATCTCATCAATTTACAGTTGAGCTGGATAGATGAAACCGTAAATTCTATGCTGACAGTTACTTTTCTTGCATTTCTTACTTGTGGAACTCCCTTCCGACTCTATGTTTTACAGTCATTATTATTCCGTAAAAATTTGAATGCAATGCCAATATCTATATACGGTCCTCCTAATTACTATTTTCTCTTCCCGTTATTTTTAATGTTTCTGTTCCTAATTCCTCCTCTACCTGTCACCCCATGTGTCTTTAGTACCTTGCATGTGATAAAATTGATTAAAAATCTTTATTTCTCCTGAATTTAAATTTTTATATGCATATAAAAATAATAATCACCCTTTCTCACGGGAAGCATTTACCTAAGGGACTCTTGAGATTCACGTGTTAGTCCTTTGGCGCGGATAGTCAGTTGCTACTAATTCTTTCGCCAGAAAACGATACATGTTCGATTCCATAGGGCTCTGCCTTGACCTTTTGGGGAAAGTTCCAAGTAAGATCTTTATACACACCGCCTACAAATAATGCTTGCCTTCTTAAATTTGCTTAAAATTATCTCCGTGGGACTGACTGTTCAAAAAAGTATCGGGATTGTTATTAGAAAAAGAAAACTACAACACATATCAATTCAGCATTTAATCTCCTTCGAAGTAGTCCAATTATGAAGTAACACACTTTTTCCTGTGTCGTTTCCATTATTGGAATCATTTCCGAAAATCCTTTTTTTGGGAGAGTAAGCAGCTGCCACACAGAATTCTCACGGATTTCCTCGACCTCTTTAATTTTGTTCCTTTCAAGTGGGATTTTATTATTGAAGGGGAAAAATCGCAAGGGGTGAGGTTTCTGGAAGAACGAGAATATGGAGAATTTTGTGCTTGGCCAAACACTACTGCACAAGCCATGGTCAATGATGGAAACTCTGTGGTGTGCTTAGACATCCACACTCTCCACACTTTCCTTCCAAGCACTGATATAAACAACAGATCCGAACGAGTATAAGTTAGTGTTTCTGAGTGGCAGATTTCAAGCTCAATCTGTGCCAAGCGGCTTTCCCTCTGTTTACGTTACTTATGTTAATATAGAAAGAGTTCCGATACCTTTGGAACATATTGCGTAAATGCAGGTTGTATATTTAGTATAAGTTCCCATGTTTTGCTATAAAATATATTCATGCTTAATTTATTTTTGGAGTTCACCTCTGTGTTGTTCCAGTCCTTCCTTCTGTCTCGTTAAGGTTTTACACCCATGTGCAAATTAATTATACAGGAAGATGTAGAGGGCCATGATCCCTTACACCCTTGTGTAAATTAATTGAAACAAAGCAAATAATTCCGTTATTATTTACTTTCTTCGTATTTTTCCAATGAAACATGACACAGTATAATTGTTAGTATTTCGTGTGTCCATTTCACGAAGTCGTTCCTTCCAGATTGACCAAAGATTCTAGACTGGATTTAAATCAGGAGAGTTTCGGGCCAATCTATAGTACTTTGATTTTCTCACTGGTAAGGCCTGCCATTTTGTTTGTGTAGTGTTATAATTTTCGTACGCTTTCTTGGAGTAACGTCTATCGCAGACAATAGCCATAGGACAAATAATCGACAGTCGAGATAATAGTGTATGGACGTGTTAAAAATCTGACGTAATCACGGTTAACGGAATATTTTTCAAGGCCAAAACAAATTTCATCATATACCACGAAAATAAATTCGTATTAATGCACACCACTGCAAATGACTGAATCTAAGGAAAAAAAAAATAGAAATCGATTAGACCTTGTCACTCCAGTGGTTCTAAATCTGACCGTATGGTGAAAGAAAAGAAACTAAAGCGGTTGTTTCAATTAATTTGCACATGGATGTAGGTTATCGCAGATATACTAATGACTATGGTGGGCGTTGTAGAGTAGAGAAAACGAAGATATTTTGTCTCATTTTTGAAGCAACGTATTTCATATTTTTTATACTAATAAGGTGAGTTGTTATGAATTTGAATTGTTATGTGAAAATGTTTGTATAGACTGTTGGACTTTTTGGCACTGATTAGTTTGATTGGTCCTCTTGTGTAAAAATAGGGACACATATGGTGGGAAATGAATTTTTGCAAATTAGGATACATGAGATCTTTCTCAAATCGCGGCATTTCAGAATTAAAAAGAAAATTGTTTTATCATTTTAGAAGTGTTCATGATATAGTTACAATGTCAAATAGATCTCTAACTTTTTAAAGAATTATGTGTAGAGCTTTGGGTTAAATAGTATGGTAGACTGAGCTCTGGAACCAGTCTAAAAGAAAGAAATCTTTTGCTTATAAACAATGTAATAGACATTGTTAAATGGCTCCACCATATTTTCCAAGAGGTTATGGTTATTCACAGATAATCAATAAAAGGACTCCGTAGACAGCTATGATTGCCCAGCCCTAAAGAGTCATGGTATTTAACGAGAACATCTAGACACGCAGACATTTTGAAATCAGTAGAAACAATCAAACGGGTTCCATCGATTACAAAGGGAAACACACAGACACACACTCACTGAAGTGCGCGTGCGCAAAGATTTAATCTCGTTACAAAAGCGTCGTTATTACGAAATTCGAATGATAGGAACAAAATGGATTACATGTTACATGTTTAATTTCTGAGTAGGGATTAGTCACCCAATTATATGCGGATTTTACGGATCTGATTTAGCCAATTATTTCCGGGCATGGATTACCGGATAACCCACAACTCCGTAATCCGAACTCCGCTTGAGAATATTTCCTTGACACTGATCAATTCAAAATGTTTTGTTGCTTTCTCAAATTGTTCATTCTGAGATTTGTAAACCTGGGAGTATGTGTGTGTGTGTGTGTGTGCGTGTGTGTGTGTGTGTGTGTGTGTGTGTGTGAGAGAGCTCACGCGCGTTTGTATGTGTGTGTCTGTGTTCGCGTCTAGATAAGAGATAGAAGACTCCATCACATATATAGAGGGTACGATGGATAAATTGTCGCCATATGATATTTTTAATTTCGCGCATGCGCGTTGTTTGTTTTTTGATTTTGTTGACTGTACAGTAGAGCAGGGCCTGTTTGGTACTGTGTGTAGGAAAAAGAGCACCAAAACGCAAATTATTCCGCCAGAAATATATAAACGGCATGCTGTACTGCTTGGTATTCGCACCGGAAGCTTCAATACAAATATTTCAGTGTTTGGGCGTCAAGTGCCTTGTGGGGATAGAACTGCCCTGAGCCAAGAGGATGGCTGCTGGAAAGCTCTTTTGTCTACCAACATGACTCTGCATCATACCACACAAACATGAGAAACCAATAATGGTTGTTAGACATTTTATGCGATTACATCACGCTTTATATCTAGCTATCTAACTCCCAGAGACTAACAAAAGCCCTTGTAACACCAAGGATGAACTGATGGCTATGATTATGGCTGTATTCACCAACTTAAACAAAGAGATCGTCCAGAAGAGTTGCAGGAGATTCCGAAGTGGAGGCAGTGATTGACGCTGAATAAATTTACTACTTAACATTTCAAGATATTTTTGTGTAATTTAAAAACAAAATATCTGTGAAAAGCCAGTGTTATTTTTATTTTTGCGCAGTTCAGACGAAAATTAATTCATCGCACCAAATATATATATCCAATGGCTGAAGGGCAAAATATCCAATCGGATGTCTAGCCCACTGATGAGCTGTGAAATGGCGAAACAGTCTGCCCGTGGATGACTATATATATATATATATATATATATATATATATATATATATATATATATATATTGTGTATTTAGGCAGCATCTTTTCATTCATACATGTTCCATTAAATAATATAGACAAGTGTTGTCTATTTATTTTATGTAAATTTTTTTCGTAACATCTGATAAATTTAATAACATTATCGTTGAACGATGAAGGAAATTCACAATAGTGATCTATATTTTTTTAATACAATCTAAGCTTTCGGCTTACTTAAGCCATTATCAAAGATGTCAATTACAACATATTAAACAATATACGGACAAGACATTGATGATAGTCTGTCAATGTTTACATAGATGATTTCTAAGCAACGATAAACACGCGCATATACCAACGGCTTTCATACTTCATACTTCTCCAATTCACCCTCGTGTGGTCATGTGTGACGTCATGAGATGCGGTGCGATTTTCGCTTCTAGCGTCTTATATGCGCGTGTTTATCGTTGCTTAGAAATATTTCGGTCTAGCTTTTCGGAGAGAAAAGTGAATTTTAAACAGTGACTATTGCAGATGCCGATGCAAGACACTTCGTTCACTGCTTCTACGATCACTGGCGTTTTTGTCTAAAAATAGATACGTCAAAATTCAACTTCATCCCTGCCGTGCGCCAAAGGTTTCGGGGTAAAATCTCCGACTGATACCAAATCAGTCGGGTTTCGATTCCGGCTTGAGACAATCGGATGTCTAGTCACACTGAGGAGATTTGAAAGAGCAAAAGATGCTGGATGGCATTATATATATATATATATATATATATATATATTATCTAAATTGTGTGTATTTAAGCGGCATTTTTTCATTGATACATGTTTCATTAAATACTATACACAAGTTTTATCTATTTATTTTCATATCGTCTGATAAGCAATAGCATTATCATTAAAAGAAGAAAGACAATCACAATATTGATACATATTTTATTTATATATATATATATATATATATATATATATATATATATATATATATATATATAGAGAGAGAGAGAGAGAGAGAGAGAGATTAAGAAATTAAGTATATATATATATATATATATATATATATATATATATATATATATATAGAGGGACAATTATTCATGCAAATTAATTCGATTAAAAACAACCGACATGGTTTATATTTTTATTGTATTTCTCCAATTTTCGGACAAGGTCTTGAGTACTGCGCTCGAAGTTGTATATAAACTGAGCGGAGGTCATATTTTGTATTTTTTTTTCTTTCAGATACTTCAGTATCATTGAGTATCACCGTCATTATCATTGGTCGTTGATAATGCGGGCGAAAGTCGAAAGGACCAGTTTTTATAAACAGTGTAATTTACATCTCCCGTCTCCGTACTCGACTGAATTCATAATGAAGCGAGAGCATATTTTCTATATTAAGAACAAATTTCTTTTAGTAATTTTTTCGAACTTGAATATCTGTGTACTGTTTATAAAGATATATCGTCTGCTCAGAAATGGGTACCCGCAAAATATAGAATGGTATAAGAAAAACATATATCACTGATATCTCCTGACGAGTGTACAGAACGATTGCTACAGTGTCCGTCTATGAAACTCGAAATGCTGAAAATAACATCAATCAGCTAAGTGATAAATGTTTTATTTGCCTTAATCCTATATATATATGTGCATATATATATATATATATATATATTTATTAAAGACATTTTTTGTTTAACGTTCTTTTTTATAGATAGAAAATATTCTGTTTATAATAAAAATTTCTAAATAACATTACAGGCCTGAAAATGTTATTTAATACTGTTTATTCGTAAACAGAGCATTTACTTAAATACTTGTATCTATAAAAAAGAACGTTAAACATAAAATGTCTTTAATAAATAAATTAATTTGACTTTGTCCATTTCTTAATATATATATATATATGTGTGTGTGTGTGTGTGTATATATATATATATATATATATATATATATATATATATATATATATATATATATATATATATATATATATATATATATATATATATATATAATGTTTTACTTAGAGTTATTGACGATTTTCTTCTTCAGCGTACCGTCTGCCTTGAGTCTATCATTGAGTCGGAAAGTAACGACATTCACCTAAATAATCCGCCTTCTTATGTCGGTGAGTCATCTGAGAATCTGAAGCAATACTTATCACTAGCAGCGACAAGAACTCCTGATATCATACCAAGATAACGTACCCCCAACCCTTGGTGTCAGTCTAGTGCTCTCAAAATCTGTTATACCTACAGGTTATGTATGTCGGTAATTCTATTCCTTACGCAAAAACCTCGAGCAGAACTCGTATTTCGCGCTCAGAAGTGTCCAGTAAACCTATAATTTATTACAGCTGATTAATCACAAACCTTGTAGGAGGTGGGTATATCTTTCAAGCCTGGTTTAGCAAAGAGGGAACCCTTACACCCTGATTTACACCAGGGTACTTGACACTCCAATAGGTAGATTCAAAATTTCACACGCACGCACAGACATGTTTGAACTTATTTTCGTCTCATGCCCAAGGGTAAGAGTTGTCTTTCCTTTTGCTAAAGAAATTTACAAAGTGGTGGAGTCTGGTCGTATAGAGATTGTTTTTTAACAAGTTCAACTTCGTACGGTACATAGACATATGTATGAGTCACCGAGAATGTATCGAACTCACTTCAATTGTATTCACTTCAGAAAACAACTTTCTACTATTTTTTCTGCAATTTGTCACCAAACACGCGGTGCTTTCGAGATGACTTGAATCTTGTTTCATATAACTATCCTAGAACATTATAATTTTGGTATATCATTACAATATATGTGAAATTCTTTGACTTTATGGGGAGAAGAGGAAACAGGTAAGTGGGTACAAAGTACAGTTGGTTTTACTAGGGTGCATCGCCTAATACAATAAATTTTGATTATTTTTTTAAATTAAAAGTTTTATTATTTAACATACAAAATACTCGACTACTTTAAAAAAAAAAACTAAATGATTAAACTAACAAACATTAATTTAATAAAAAAGCAATATTGCTTTTGCAAATCTTTTCTGCATTTTTTAATACAAGAATTTAGTTTCCACTTCGCCCTGCCTTTATGATAACTATAAACAAGGCCAAACGTTACAAAATTTTGAAATTGTCAGTTGTATGTTGCATGCTCAAGAGTAAGAGATCCTAAGAATTTATTCTTCGCTGTTAAAAAGACATTTTCTGAAAAAATTCTGTTTAAAATGATGTTCTTTAAAATCAAATTAAATTTAAAAATTATTAAACCGGGAAGTCGGCTTTTTGTCAAGTTATTTTTTTCCAAGCAAATCTTCTTCAAATTTCGACGATTGGATTGCGAAATTGAACGAAACGTAGAGTTTGTAAATCACGACAAAAAATGTTAGCAATGACTTCAACAATACTAAATACTGTGAGAATTCCAACACGTTTCAGCGTGTTGCAAAAAATTCTAGTGAAATAAAAAGTAAAATTCGAACTTGTTTGTATGATACGTCGTATGAATTTTTTTTTTCATGTTTGTTTTTTCTTTCTTCAAAATAAATCTCGCGAGATAAAAGTAGCATCATGTCTGGTTAAAATTCAGTCCTTTACTGGTGAAACAGGATTACCCACTTCAGGGCGAAGGGCAGGTCGACAATATATTGGGGCCGCGTATTGCTCAGGCTAAGTACCCTACTAAAGACAGATGACTAATTTGCAAAATTCAGTCGAGGCGTGAAGACAACTTAAGAACTCATTATGGATTAAAGTTTTGTGTTGACAGAGATGCCTATAGAAATTGTCCTTCAGTCCTTCCATACAGTCAAGACATTATTCCTTGTGACTTTTAGCTATTCTTCACACCGAAGGAGAACGTCAGGGACAGTCGTTTTGAAGACAATGATGAGATGGAGGTTGTGGCAAAAATCCTGGACAACTTCACATTTTATGACATACATGGGGCATTCACGAAGTAGTTGGAGCACATTAACAGGTGCATTGAAGTCAGAGGACCCTACTTTGAAAGAGATTAGAGTTTTGTACTACTTTGAAATTTATAGCTGTCTCCCGTGAAAATGTCTCAAAACTTCTGGAATGGGCCTCGTAAGTTGATGTCATAAACATAGATCATCCTGGAATAAATGACAAACTTCCTTTTTGCCAGCAGTATCGTTAGTAGGCCTCCGAGAAGCGGATGATATAATGGGTGATTGTGTTTGCAGGAGCGAGAGATTTAAGTGCGTCGGTAATTCTTGATACCATCTCTATTCAGAATGCTGAAAATCTCTTCACAGAGTACGAAAGGGACTTGATTCTCCTGAGTGTTAAGAATATTATTGACAGAACATATCAACAATGGAGAAGTCTCAAGAAAATAGAAATTACAAGGAAATGTATACTTACAATAAGAAGGAGACAATACCAATGTGAACGGAAGTATTTAATAATTACAGGATATACTAAAGGCAAGAGAAGTTGCGGGAAACAATGGGTAACCAAAGTAACGACTTCGCGTAAACGATAGTGGAACAAAGTTGAAGAGTTATGGTAAAGAAACAAACATGTGGCCATCCTATATATATATATATATATATATATATATATATATATCTTTTATAAGAATATTCTCGAATATTCAGGCCGGTATAAGTGCATAAAATACGGTAAAAATCCACGGAACATGTACTCAAATACGGGTATCTAATAAAAATAATGTTTAAATTGATTATATATATATATATATATATATATATATATATATATATATATCAAGGGAAAAGAAAATAGGAACATTTTTGTCATAGCTGACGCATCTCATCCAATGTGAATTTTTTCAAGGCAAAAAACGAAATGAATTTATTGAAACAAAGTATCTATAAACAACAAACAAAATCTCGTTAGCATCTAGAAGAATTTAGAGGCGCTATTGAATATTCGTTTGCTCAACTGAAAAATTACGCAAATTACTTTATGTTTGGATTGCTCTCCCTCAAGTAGATTGTAATTTTTGGGCAGAGTGCACTCAGAGGCGGCCCCGTCAAAAGACAGTGTCGCAATTAAGGAGAATTATACTGAGAGATTCCCAGCCTTAGGGAAAATCTGCTAGAGGTCATTCACTCACTCTCATTACACCAGAGAGAGGTGATCGCATCGAGGCCAGCTAAACAGACAGTTGCGTGGGCTAAAGACAATTTTTGTTCCTGGCCCGGGTGTACGCGCTCAGTTCCACACCTTAAATACAGACCTTGTCTCACAACTCGTCTTAGTGGGAAGATAGAGTAAATACCTACTTTAAGTTTGAAAAGAATATTTTCCCGTGTAGAAATATTGTTTGTATTGTTGTGTTGACGGATTCAATCGTTTTCATTTGTCTTTGTATTTGGAGTCTTATAATCTTGTCGATTTCATTTAGATTCTTTGCCTTTTGGTTTCAATCCCTTTCGTTATTAAATATCCCACATACCAAGAATGGAATCGGCTAGATTAGAAACCAACAAATTGCCATCAAGGTCTTACAGCCTTCCACCATTCCTGGCAGAACAAGATTATCAAATAACAAAATTGATAGAAATTTTAGAAGCAGAATCTAAATGACATCGGCTATTTAAAAAAAAAAAAAAAAAAAATCCCAGCATCCCTCGTTTGTGCGCATGTGTAGTCGTACCAGCATAACAAATTTAGACCGATGAGGTCCTAAAGGACGAAACTCGTCACACGAAAACTTTTTCCACTTTGTCAATTTTTTCCTAATATTGCTCTTGATATATGAAATATATATCGTTATGTCATATATACATATATATATATACATATATATATATATATATATGTGTGTGTGTGTGTGTGTGTGTGTGTGTGTGTGTAACCGGCTGTAACAGCAAAAATGTTCAAATCGTGTAATAGCAAATTTTCTAATTGTTACAGTAAGCTTTGAACAGTTGCATCTTAGAAATGATTAAAGATATCTTACTAGAATTCTCCGAGGGTTTTTTTTAACAGTATTGGACTCAACTTTGAAAAATAAGAATGCATAATTACGCTCCAAGCTTCGCAGAAGAATCAAGATGAAATCGATTATAAGCGAAAACGATCATTAATTAATCATAGCTAAGGATCGGAACGTAATGCAGTATTGAAATAAAAGTTCATATATATATATATATATATATATATATATATCCTACATATTAAAAAGGATCTTCGGCCTTTCTAACCTTCTAAAATTCTGTCATGGAGTAACAAGTTGCTTCACAATTTTCAGGTACGCTTTCATTTTCAAGTCTTTCTTTCACTGCTCTTTGGACTGTCATAGCTGAAACTCGTCTCTCATCTGCCAAACATCTTTCAGGATTGAGTTAGATCTTTTCTAATTGATTTCTTTAGCTCTAACTTGAAATGATCATTTCTCCTGTTGCGACATCCTGATAGAGTTTTTCTCTCTTCTGTTCCCTTTTTTTAAAAATCTTATTCACTGTTCACTTGATGGTTCTTGAATGGACTTGATGGAAGGCAGAGTATGAATTTTGGTACCATTGCTGAAG
>CAHIKZ030004391.1:4525000-4552500 GCA_903632075.3 Acanthosepion pharaonis | reverse complement strand
TTTGGCTTTTATAACGGTAAGGAAGAGCATATGAAATAAACTTTTTAAGATAAGCGATATTTATATAGGTAAATAAGTCAATATCACAAAGGAGAATTAGAAAATGGAAACAGTGCGGACATAAATATCTACAGGAATACTAATCTCTCTCTTTCTCGATTTATATATATATATATATATATATATATATATATATATATATATATATATATATATATATCTGTGTGTGTGTGTGTGTGTGTGTGTGTGTGTGTGTGTGCATTTAGGCAGCAAATTCTCTTTTAAGAATATCGGATTGAATAAATTACAGACATTATGTCTACTATTTTTTTAAAATAAAATCCGTTTATACTCATGAATAAGCTTCTGTGTATTGATGTTAAAGGATGAAAGAAATGTGCTATAGCTGTTTAAATTTCTTTTATTTTAATTTCCCAAGTACTTTCGATCTTTTTTCAAGATCATCTTCAGGGATGCAAGTAATACACAACTATATGTTGTTCATTAATATAAGTATTTATACAAAGTTGTGCGTTGTTATCCATTACCGTAATTTGTCATTATGCTTTAATGTGCACGTGACCATGGCATTATAGAAAGAAAAAAAAATTCCATAATGGATAATTTTTTTTCTCACGTTCTAATGAATGTTCAGCACATTTTTAAAAAATATATTTCCATCTCGACACAAAAATTACTATGTTTCGAAACTGGTCAAGTATTCAAGTTTAATTTCAATATTAAACCTTAACTTTAACTAGTGATGTTTGGAATAACTAAACAACGGAATGTTTTACTCATTTATAGTTTTGAAATGTGGGGTCATTAACAACGGGTCTCTGCTTTGATAGAAGTTGGGGTGTTTTTTATATGTCAAGTTTTTGGATTCGTGTAAGGTTGGGTTGCTGGTTTTTTTTTTTTTTTTGTCTGGCTACAATGGCTAATCTTATCAAGTTTTCTGCTAAAACTCTGATTGATGTAGTACTGTTGTTTTTTATTACTGTCCCTTAAAACTCTAACTGACTGCTGTTATACTACCGGACCCTTTTGTTGTTTATTTCTTTGTTTTTTTGCTGATGATTTCTTAAAGAGGTTTTAAAATTATGATTGGTTGGAATTTTTAAACCTATTGTTTTGTTGAATTTGTTAATAGATTTCATATGGTATTTCGTAATTTATATATGGTATTGTGGAAATTATTATTAATATCTTGTTCATTTATAAAATGCTAATTATTTAAGGCGGATATTTGGTGGTGTCTGCAAAAAACCGTTATCTCATTTCTTTGATTTAATAATTTTTCGTTTTTTAGAAACATAATAATGTGTATTTTTTCATGTGGACATAAAGGGGATGGGTCATCCCAGGTTTTACAAGTTCTTGTTCTATTTATTATTTTCCATTTTAGGTTTGGTGTTTTATTTCTTTTCTTTTGAATGCCAAAAATATTGATTTCTCTTTCTAATATTATTGAAGGAGCTTTTGTGTAGTCTCCACATTCTTTTAAATTCATTTTTCGAGGATCCTATATATATCTTTTCAATATTTGGATTAGCAATGGATGAGATTGTGCATTGGTATACCAGGGTTTCTACAATAACATAATTTTATAGTTATTCTTTTCTAATTTTAATTTACGATCTTTATTTGATTTTGGCATGCGTTTTTTTCAGGATTTTATTATTAGGATTTTTTTATAATCCTTTCTAGATTTTCTGTACATCTATAACTTAATTTTAGTGTGTTTTTTTCTTTTATTAAGGATTTTCTAAAGATTAACCCCTTGATAATGAAAAACAAACCCTAGATCACACCCCTATTTAAAAACTATAAATGAGTAAAACATTCTGTTGCTTAGTTATTCCAAACCTCACTTGACGATGAGACTACAAACCGGTAGTTAGGTTTTAATAAAATCAAACTTGAATACTACTGACCAGTTTCGAAACATAGTAATTTCTGTGTCCCGATGGAATCATATTTTAAAAAAAAAAGAATTATAATCTAGGCTCTAATTCTGTATCGAGCACAGTTTTTTTGTTTTTTTAATAAAAACAAAAATACTAAAGAATTCGGATCATGAATCTAGCAGTTCTTTTCTATTATATCAATACATATACACAAAACACACACACACACACACATGTATATATATATATATATATATATTTAAGACATTTTAAGTTTATACATTCTTTATATATATATATATATATATATATATATATATATATATATATATATATATATATATTTATGAATAAAAACTGGTAATTGCTGACGCGTTTCGTCCAATGTGGACTTTATCAAAGCAAAATACGAAGATGAAATTAAATGAACAAAGTAACTAATAAAAACAAAAACAGAATGTACCTAGCAACATTGGACGAAACGCGTCAGCAATTACCAGTTTTCCTATTGTCATTTTTATTCATAAATATTGTCTTCTCCACTGGTTAAAATCGGAGAAATTTCATATATATATATATATATATATATATATATATATATATATATATATATATATAATGGACACTGAAATCAACACCCAGAGGCGACATTGTATTTCATTCTAAACGCTGATTTAAATCTGCTTCAAAAAAATTAAAAAATAGCTAAAACTTTACATTCAAAATTACAGCCTGTTTCATGGTAAACGCTATCGTTAGTCAACGTGGTGACTTCGATGACCACTTTTATATTTACATACGCTCTATCCCTGAGCACTTTAACACATACATATAGCATACCTTAAAAAACTAATTTTTATCATTCATATATATATATATATATATATATATATATATATATATATATATATATATATATATATATATGCATTATGCAGTGTAACACTAGAACTTGCACATACCAACTACAAAACTGTACATATTGTTTCAATATTAAAATAAATAATTACGCCTTTACTTTTGTATTGGTCCCTGTCTTAAATTAATGTTTTGAACGCTGAAATCTTACTCTTCATTTATAACATTTGGTTATATATAATGTTTGAGCCTTTTATATTATATTCTTGGTCTGTGCTGGACATTGAGCCCTACCGGGATTCTATCCTCTTGGAAACTCATATATATATATATATATATATATATATATATATATATATATATATATATATGCCTAGTTTCAAACCTACCTAGATTTCACCTAAACGGATCGTCAGGGAAAGTTTGGCCAAACTTTCCCTGACGATCCATTAAATGAAAACTAGTAGGTTTGTCTAACTCCTAAATATATCTAGGTCTGCTCTACGGTTGTATTGAGCTCTTTTGTTAGTTAGTTGTTTACTCGTATCGGGTTTTTTTCTTTGGGCTTCAGACCTGCATCTGTGGGATTTTTTGTCGACAGAAGTTCGTGTTTGTAGCACTTTTTTTTTTTAAACCCTTTTTCCTCGAGATTGATTTGATTAGCAAATCAAAAATTCGAGGTTTTCAAACGAGTCTAGTTATCTATATCTATATCTATCTATATATATATATATATATATATATATATATATATAATTATAATATTTTTTGATTAAAAATATGATTCCTTCACAAAGGAATCATATTTTAAACAAACAAAAAATATTATAATATAAGCTCTACTTCTGTATGGAAACAAAAATACTAAGGAACTCCGGATTATGCACCCAACATGTTCTTTTCTATTTTCTGCATACCTGCGCACTTACATATATATATATATATATATATATATATATATATATATGACCACTATTATTATCTCTCTCTCTCTGTATATATATATATATATATATATGTGTATATATATATATAAGCATTAATGTTGTAAATTTGAAGAGGTTTATATTTTGTCTCCAGATGAATAAAAAAAAATCGTCATAACATAGGCATTCTTACTCTTTGAAAAATACGCCTCAAAGCACTTATTTACCAGCCCATTGCTCTCGCAACTGATTACTCCCTTATACAATATCAATCTATAAGCAAACTACAAATGGTATCACTGTAAATGTAATGTTCGCATTGAGCAGCGGATTTGTTCTGATGTGTAACCGAGAAGCTGTTATTTTCCCGAGAAGTTCGCTTTCAGAGCAGAACTGAATCGGGAAGGAGGTGCCTCGAGGGGTATCTCGGTTGGGATTTGAAAATAAGAGAATTCTCAGTTCTATTCAATCGAGGTGGGTGTTAGTTCGGCTGGATGCACCAAAGGGAAGTAGACAATAGTTGACAGGCATTAACTAGAATTTAAGCAAATGATACCCGGGGTATTTCTCAACACGTCTTTGTTCCAATTCACAGACGGTTATCAATATGTCATTGGTTTGTCTCTACCTGAGTGAATGGGCGTGTTAAAATATCTGCTTCTATGCACTCTGCAAACACGCTTAATACATTCGCGAGAGAATATATATATATATATATATATATATATATATATATATATATATATATATATATATATGTCGGAGAAAATGATATAAATTTTCATGTATCAGAACAATGTTAGGGAAATTAATGACAATGTGAAAAATATTTCATGTAAGGCGTTTCGTCCTTTAGGGCCTCATCAGGTTAAAGTGATGTTTACGTTGATGTAACTACACATGCGCACGGTCATAGCTCAATTAGGACTCATTGAAACACACGGGAAACCTACCAAAAAGATTACTAAGATTAATGGAAGCACTGATGAAGGCCAGCTCTCAATAACGCAACTATGAACAAGGCCGCAATATGCTGACCATGTTTGAAAAATAAACAAACATTCCCATAACTGTAGAGACATATATCAAAATCTACATATTTGCTTAAATATAAAAATTTGATAAAGGTTAAAAGAATAGCCGAAAGCGCTCGGACATAGAGAACATTTTTTTACAGACTTTAATATTCAGAAAGAGGATTCTGACACAAATACAAGAAAATTAAATAAAAAGCTTAATCTCAGTACCTTGACGGGTGTCTTTAATGAAACCTGTACAAAAGAGGGATTGCTGCCTAAATGCAAAATTACACACACACACACACACATATATATATATATATATATATGTGTGTGTGTGTGTGTGTGTTTGTATGTGTGTGTGTGTGTATGCGCATGTGTGTGTGTGTAAAGCCAAAAGATAATAGTTGACGCGTTTCGTTCAATGTTGACTTTTTCAAGGCAAAAACGAAATGAAATTATTGAAAACAAAGTAATTATTAACAACAAACAATATGTCCTTAGCAACTAGAAAAATTTAGAAAACGCTCTTGTATTCATATTGTCAACTGAGAATTACGTCAAGTACTAACACGTGTAGAAATATTGTTTTTATTGTTGTGTTGGCGGATTCAACCATTTTTTTATTTCTTGAAATTAATGAATCTGTCATATATATATATATATATATATAGGTTTTTGTATATTATTTGAATTGTTTGCGACAAGGGATTTCTCGCCAATTAAATCAATTAACCTTTGCATTTGTTTTTGTGTGAATAATTCATGAATTTGTAAATTGATTGCACGTTTATTGTAATTAAAATAACTGATCCAAGTGCGACTTTTGGATAATAAGTGCGACATTACTGTAATTATTGAACAATATAGTTCATGCCACTTTGACAGAAAATTTACCAGCAAAAAATTCGTATATCACCATATTTGTACATGAACGCACAACTGTAAAAAATTTAAAATCAAACAATAACTCATTTCCAATAGCATTTTCGGATACAACAATACATATATTTTCGTTGTCCTCTTATTACTAAGAGAAAAAACAAGAACAACATCTATTTCATACCTGAAGATGTCTGTAGGAACAGACGAAAGCTTGTAGTAAAAATAAGAACTAATACGGCAGAAATTTATAGAAACAAGGATCTTTTCATTTATAACGGATTCTGAGGTTTTTGTATATTATTTGAATTGTTTGCGACGATGTATTTCTCCCCAATTAAATCATTAACCTTTGCATTTGTTTTGTGTGAATAATTCATGAATTTGTAAATTGATTGCACGTTTATCGTATATATATATATATATATATATATATATATATATATATATATATATGACAGTGTAGAAGGTTTTTTTGCATGAAGCGTTTCGTCGCTTAGTATTTCATTGCTTTCATTTGTTTACGTTGAACTGAAAATTTTTTCAAATTTTATTTAAAATTTTTTAGTGATGTATTTTGGGTTACAAAGCAACATACAAAACGCATTAGTTATTCCCCGTAACTAGAATGACCACAATTTTGACATAAAATGTTACTCCAATTAAAAAGTTAAACAATTCACTAATCGTTAGTTCATCTATAATAAATCTGTGTCCATGTTCCTACAACGTTTCACCGTTCTTGGCAGTTCTTCTTTTATCATAATGTGGAATATTTAAAAAAAAACGAAGATGATGGAAATAAGAAGAAAAAGAATCTAAATCCATCTTTCTTCCAACACTGTTAAGATTTATATATCGTTAGCCCATATATATATATATATATATATATATATATATATATATATATATATATATGCAGGTATGCATAAAATAGAAAAAAAACACGTTGGGTGCATAATCCGGAGTTCCTTAGTATTTTGTTTTTTATTTTTTTAAGAAGAGAGTGCTCAATACAAAAGTAGAGCTTTATTATAATAATATTTTTTGTTTAAAAAATATGATTCCTTCGCTACATAAGAGTTCTCATGTTTCAAAACGAGAGCCGAAACCATCAAATAATTATTAAAATTAAGTTGAATTGAGGTGTTTAGTCTCGTTTCATCTTCAAGCGAAATTTTAGGAATCTTGAAGATAAAACGAGACTAAAAACCTCAATTCAACAATTTAATAATTATTTAGATAATTTACATTATATATATATATATATATATATATATATATATATATATATATATATATATATATATATACACGTTATCATACATACATACATAAATACATAAACACGAAAGGTGTCACATAAAAACTATAAGGGAAGAGTGATAGAAGAAGAGAATATTTAATATAAAGGTCTTTTTTTAATAGCGAGATGTTGCCGGTAATGTGATATATATAGGATTTTAGTGCTTTCTCGCCTACTATCATCGTCAATGGGAGTGAAGTGTTAAAAGTTTTTTTTTTGTTTTTTAAAAAAAAATAGAATAACGCTGATTCGAATTCCAGCGAAGGCTCGGGATAAAGGCTTTCAGTCAAAACTAAATAAAATACAACATGAAGAAAATCTAACAACACCATAAAAATAACACACTTGAAAATGGCAAAAGAAGTGGCCGAAAATGATTAGAACAATTAAAATTATGGAATATTTTTGCACCCCTTGTTCCTAACAAACAGAAAAAAAATAAGGGCACTGCAAAACTAAATAAAAAAAAAATAATTAAATCTTCCTTGTTTGAATATTTAATGTTTATATATATATATATATATATATATATATATATATATATATATATATATATATATATATATATATATATGCACAAAATATTAGATTAAGCCTTTCTTCAGTCCTGCTCTGTAGCAGACTCTTTTCTTAAGCACATATACATATATATATATTAAGAAATATACATAAGATATTACATTAATCGCACAACACTGAGATTCATGCGACGTAATATTCAAGTGCTGGTATTTTGGAGGCTTAACACCGGTTTAATAATATTTCTGGCTATCGCCAGATATTTTATTGTTGTTGTGGATAATTTTTGTTGTAAAATATTTAATGGATTTAGGCCCATAGGTACTTTTCGGGTTAGCACTGTATATATATTAAATAGCTCTGTTATATAAAATTGAGCACTTTTTCTAACATTTTATATATACATACACACACACACACACACACACACACACACACACACATATATATATATATATATATATATATATATATATATATATATATATATATACATATTAATTTCAATTAAAAGGTGCAATTATAATTTACAAATTCATGAATCATTCATACAAAAAACCTCTATATTTGTTTTTGTATGAATGATTCATGAATTTGTAATATATATATATATATATATATATATATATATATATATATATATATATTTTGTATGCAAACGCTTGCTCGTACACTGAAAACACCAAAATTTCGTTGACTTATCAAATTGCAAAATTCAAACTAAATTCTCACTTTATTGATTTGAACAAGAACTCTAGCAAAGCACATTCCAAAATAATATAACTACCAATAAATAGCATATTTTTTAAAAAAGACAAAGAAAAATCTTTTGGTCTACACTACACAAATTTCGTATTGGTGTTTCGCCTGTATATGAAAAGAAATGAGCGCTGAAGATTTAAAATTGTCGAAAGTACTAGTACCATCTGACATCAACTCAAATATACAACACAAATATAAGGATCGTATTATTCAAGGAATTGATAGCAAATTAATGTCTCATTAAGTCTTGTTAGCGAAGTGATTTCGACATTAATCCCATTAACATTACTAATTAATTCTTCTATAAATTCTTTATGATATAATATAAAAGCTGCATATTCTAATATATATTGTGCGTGTGTGTGTATATATATATATATATATATATATATATATATATGTATATACTCACACACACAAACAAACGCACACATACACAAACTCTCTCCCCCTCCCTCTCTCTCTCTCTCTCTATATATATATATATATATATATATATATATATATAAAGTGAACGAGAAGGAAAGATATATATATATATATATATATATATATTTAATTTTATGAGATCTGAGTTAACCAGAGTGTGTACAAGTTTTGTTGTCAATAAATAAAATAATAACGAAAAAAAAACCCCCAAAAAATAAAAAAAAAACCAGTCATGAGCTTTTCCTCTCAAATGCAATTAACACGGTTAATCCGAAATCCTGGCTATTTGTTACTCATTATCCATGTCTTTGTTGACACCAAACGCGACCCCAGCCGATATATGAAAGTCTTATTGATGCTTATCAATGCCTGTCTCAATAACGTTTAAGGATACTTCCTCTCCTTTGCGCAAGAGACAATGATGAACTGATCATAGGTTCGATACACATCAGAAGTGGCGCCCATATAAATACAACGAACGAAATCATAGCTTTTGTTAGCTGGAGTCAGAGCGTAAACAGCTTTCGTCTAGTGTCTCACATTAAATCTCTTTATGGGCTTGTTCATTATTATCTATCCTCTGATTTACATATGGAAAGTCGGATATTATTTCCATATAATACAACTATCATATAGCTCTGTGCCTTGTCTCTTAGTTTCCCTAGCTGGATTCTCATTTTAAGAATGAGGATCATTTTCTGTGTATGCCTACGTCGATCTGACGCAGAGTGTGCGGAAATAGGGCTTACATGTACTCATGTCCGTTTACGCATTTTTGTAGACATTGAATTAGTTAATCTGGCCATTTTGGCTGAACATCAAAGAGATACAGGGTGACCCAAAAAAAACGGGAACTTTTTAACAATCCAATAAAACCAAGAGTGATGGGAGAAACATATTTTATTCATAGTAATTGAAATCTTAAAACATGCCATTTAAAAAACAATGATGGAATTTTCATTTTTTAAAAATTACGTCCTGTAGATGGCGTCCTCCTGTACGAATGCATTCTTGAAATCTGCTGTTGAGATTTCTCATTAACTGCTGCAACATCTCAGCTGGGATATTGTGAATTTCATCGTGAATTCTAAATGGCGAAATATTTACTTGCTCAAGGTCACTGACTCGCAGTGTTGCCACTTGCTCATGTCTGGCAATACGCACTTCAAAAATTCCTTTTTTTGGGGGGGTCCCCCTGTACTTTTTATTGAAAATGATTTGAAAGATAATACACACACACACACACACACACACATATATATATATATATATACATTACTTGCATTATTCAGACTGTTATCCTCATCTTGTCATATTTATTTGGACGTTGTAGGTTCTGGCCTACTTCAGTTCATTGGAATTTCGAATCCGTATATCTCAGTTATTTCTCTTTAACTCAACTGTTCAAATTTCTGATTCACCACTACTCTAACCTGGTATTGAACTCACAACTCTTTCGGTCTCGTCACTGGAATTAACCAATGTCTTTATCCACTGGACCATGTGTCCTTGGGGACGTCTGTGTATGAATTTTTAGGACTTATAAACCTGATGTCTCAGCAAATAGTTTTTACCAGTGCTCATATTGCAATTTTTGCTGTTATTCATTGTTTTTCTCTAGCACTCTTTCTTACCGTTTGCCATATTGTCTTCATTTCTATACTTGGTCGGCTCAGGAAATTTTCATGGCCTGGTATATGTTCCAATTAGCTGAAGAAGGCCGTAGCGAACAACGGCCGAAACGTTGTGAATATGGCAATGAAGATGATGAATACAGTCCGAATAATTTAAATAATGCAATGAATCGTAATATCTCATCTCAGAGACATAGATAAATTTATTTTTTAAACGTTAATTTTAATGGATACTTATAATTGAGTAGATGCTTTTGTTTTTCTGTCAGATGTAAACCATTTCCCAAAAAATGGTCTTTATTTATGTTGGGATATGAAACAGAACAGATATATATATATATATATATATATATATATATATATATATATATATATATATATATATATATATATATCCAGAATCTGGATAGATGTGTGTTCAAATACAATAAATAGTGACGGTGACAAATCTTGGCGTGAAGAAGGAAACTGAAAGTAGGGCCGGTGTGTACTACCTCCAGAACGACCCGATCTAGTGGGAGGGGTGATTAGGGATCCGGGGCAGCGCATTGTGATCCTCGCTATCTTAACAACATTTTTTCTACCTACATTAATACATGTTACGAATTAAACTAAGCAAAACTATTAAAAGATGAAAAATTTTCATGCATTTTGATGTCATTCTGATTTGTTCTAAATCTGTGAATTTGTTTTTCTCGTGCTAAGTCTGGAAAAAAAAACACTCTATAAAATTCACTATTTTTTAACCATAAGGTCTAATGTGCTAAAATTATTCAACTATTTGAAACAAGAAAAATCTCAAGTTGATGTTAAAAATTGTTGCAAAACATTTTCGATTTATTTAAAACAGTAACATCTATTATTACATGTCTTTAATTTATATTTAGATACATTGTATTCATTTTCAATTTTTCTAGTTGAATTGTTCTCCTATTTTGAATATATTCCATTATTGTACATAATTAAGTTACGATAAAATTTGTATTTTATATGAATAATACCTTATAAAAATTGAGATGTATTAAAGTGAGGCCCCATATAGATTCAGATGGTCGGCCTGGATTATAGATTGCATTAGCCTATATATATATATATATATATATATATATATATATATATATATATATATATATGTGTATGTGTATGTATACGAAAGCTACTGTGTATGATTTCAATATGTTTTTGTTCTAATAAAATAATAATATATTGCTCTACTTTTGTATTGAACATTTTTTAAAGTAAATGCTATGAACAGCAGAATTTTGCTTCATCTGCCCTTGTGTGTGTATATATATATATATATATATATATATATATATATATATATATATATATATATATATATATATATATTATATGGTAAAGTTATTGGTAAGTAAATGGAATTTCCAAGAGGATATAGATCCGTTAAGAGCTCTATATAAAAAAACAGAACAAAAATTATGATATAATGACAAATAAATCATAGACGATATTTTATTTGATTGAAGCTGATAAAACATGGCTCCAAATCTTCAGACCTGTAGACCAAATGAAAAGGGGGAAAAATTAACTTTCGGTTTAAAAGTTAAGAATACTGATTTCATATAGAGAGTAGGGGAAAGAAAGTTATTAAGTTATCATCGTATAGGCAGGGGGCGGGGGAAGAAAACGGCCTCAGTTGTATTAACACCCGTGGTGACCTAAAATGACACCCGGACTGTAAACAGAAACCGTTAAATTAAATTGGCAATTGAGAAATACATTTGAAAAAAAAAAAGATTTTAAGTGTAAATTTGAAAATCTGTCTTGATTCTTCCTTGTTTATGATTTTGAGATATATGTATTCAACCTAGAAAAAAACTGTTATAATTTATATTAAAAATAATGATAGACTGAGAACATTAAAAAATATTCACTATTCATATAGTCGACTCTCCCGTCGAGATTCGACGTATGAGGGTCAAGCAGATCAGTTTCCAGGAAACCGACAGCCCGACACCGGCACATGAGATTTGATTATAGTGGTGAAGGTTTTGTGCAGGACCATCCACACTTTCTGAAGGGACGAATACAGAGACATGGTGCACCGAATGCCACAAGGTTCCCAAACGACCCTCCGCGGGTTCTGAATTCAGAGTTGACCTTCTCCTAGACCAGTTGCCATCCAAGGCTATAGAACCCAGTCTGTCCTGCTATTTTACCCATAGCTGGAGGGAGAGGAAGAGGATTCATACCTTTCCCAAGGGTATTAGCACGTAAGTGAATGTAATTGATTCGACTGGAATTCGAACTCGGCTCTGCGGTGGAGTAATGGATAGCGGTTTGGATTGAGGACACACACACACACACACACACACACACACACACATACACACACACACACACATATATATAAGAAAGAGGTTGTAGTGGTTCCAAGATATTCGGATTTCTCACACAAAAACAGGGAATGTCTCATATCGAGAATATTCAACATTGAAAAACATAAGGAAAAAATTTTAATAATATGTGGAAATCTCCGCTTTTACCTGAAGACGGTCACGAGACCAGAAACACGTGTAAAAAATTATGGAAAATAAAGCATAATATTTTTTTTTCTAAAAAAACACTTTACAACCAAAACGTTTGCGGCACGTCTCATCTCTTTTTAATATTATATATATATATATATATATATATATATATATATATATGGATGTATATTTATGAATATATCGATATAACTTCTTACATTTGGCGTATATGTTTGTGTGTAAATGTTTGTGACCATGAGGGCGTGTCACTTTGTCTATGGAGATGTCTTCTGTCATTCATTCAGTGTCAAACCGCGCACAGGTGTTGACCCAGGCCATGGTTATACGCTTTGCAATTAATCCAAGCAACATCCTGCTTAATCATCGAAACCTTATCTTTTAAACTAATCTTCACATTTTAGGTTTGCTATCAGGAATAATCAAGAAACTCGTCTCTGTTCACATCGACCGTCATAAGAAGAATGACCCAGATCACAAATCGAGATCAACCATTTCCCTCCATTTTCCTCCAGCTTTCTATATTCCTCTCTTTCTCTTTCTCTTCTTTCTTTTTATTTTAAAACAATCTATGTCTAATTCGACTTAACAAATAAACTGATAGGTATTTTTTAATTATTAAAGTTCGTTTATTATGACTTTTACTTTAAATTTTACTTAATTTTCTAATTATAAAATATGAAAATAAATACAAAAAAAATGACGATCACACCTCTTTTAGAAATAGGACTTGGCTTAATTGGAACAATGAAAAAGCAAATTTATTCGTTTCGATATCCGGCGTTCACGATTGCCTTTCACGCCTTTTTCTCTTCTTTCCTTCCATTCTCTCTTCTTTTCACTTTTTCTTTCTTTCTTTCTTTCTTTCTTTCTTTCTTTCTTTCTTTCTTTCTTATCTATTTCTTTCTGGCCTGTTTCTCTTTCTTTCTCCTTCGCTCTTCGTCTCTATTTCTCCCTTTCTCTATTTTTATCTTCGTCTTCCTATGCCACTTTTTTCTCTTTCTTCCACTTTTCCTTTCTTTTTTTTCTCTTTCTTTCTTTCTTTCTTTCTTTCTTTCTTTCTTTCTTTCTTTCTTTCTTTCTTTCTGGCCTGTTTCTCTTTCTTTCTCCTTCGCTCTTCGTCTTTATTTCTCCCTTTCTCTATTTTTATCTTCGTCTTCCTATGCCACTTTTTTCTCTTTCTTCCACTTTTCCTTTCTTTTTTTTCTCTTTCTTTCTTTCTTTCTTTCTTTCTTTCTTTCTTTCTTTCTTTCTTTCTCATTCTTATTTCTTTCTTTCTTCTTCTGTGTTTATGTTTCTTTCTATTTCACTCTTCGTCTATTTCATTCTGAGTCTCTATTACTCCGTATTTATGCCACTCTATTTTGTTTTACTTCCACGTCCTCTCTTTTTCTCTCCCCCCCTCTCTCTCTCTTTCTGTCTCTTTGTTTTTTTCTATTCCTTTGTTTTTCTTTATTACATTTTCTATTTAACACTCTCTTTTTTTCCTTCATTGTTTGTTTCTTTCTTTCTTTTGTCTCTCTATTACACTTTTTATTGTCTCTTTCGCTTTCAGTCTTTCATTCTTTCCTTTGTCTCTTTTTATCTCTCTTTCTCCATTCTCTATCCCTTTCGCACTGTTTGCCTTAACATTCTCTCACTTTTATTTAACAATCTCTATTGCCCAAAACAAATACTTGCCTGGTCAGTGCCTAGATGAGTGACATCTTGGGAATAACAATTGCTGGAAGTTTGAATGTGCTTATGATGATTATAATTATGGTGTAATGGATAATGGCATGGAATTGTTAATCGGATAATTCCATTTGGGTTCGTTATATTCACTGACGCGAAAATGCCTTTGCAAAAGGTATGAATACAACTCTTCACTCCCCAACTATGGGTTAATTAGTAAGACGTGTATCATTAAATGATTATAATCTTAAAAAAATATTTACAATCTAAAAATATTTTCTAGCTTTAAATAACCCGCAAAATGTTATAGGTACCTCCATGAGATCGCTAAAAAAAAGAGCATAGCATCATGAAAAAGACGCCATACTGGACGAAAACAAAATTTTATCGTCTAAATGCTTATGTTATTATTAAGAAAAAAAGATCAAAGTTTATTTTAATTATTTAAAAAAAAAATGTTCCTTCTTTTTAGAACGTTGTAAATTTTGATTAAAAAAACCATGTTTCTCTTTGTATCACCGGAACTAGAAAAATAGCATATACAATTTTTAGCACTTTTCTTTTGTATGACACACATTAATTTGGAAAATCTTGCAAAAATAAAGATAATTGTCGGATGTTAATGAAACTTTCAGAAACTATTCACAGATGATCGAAATTATTATATGTTTTTTGTTTTTATTAAAGTCATGGCAGAAATATATTTTATGAAAACGCAAGAAATTCGATCGCATCGGGTTTAGTGATTACAGCAGTTAAAAGCACCAGACTTTGAGGAATGCAAATCATGTATTTTTTGTTTTTAATTGGACCCCCTACCTGAAAATCAGCTCTGAATTGTAACATACAAAACTCAATAAAACAAAGACATTATTTATTTTCAAATGCTTATATTTGCTTTTAATTGTTTTATGAATATGGACATTTTCTGAAAGAAAAAAAAAAAGAAAAAATTTCGATGAAAAATGAATTTTTAATACTATTATTAGTTATTCTTTAATTATAATAGATTTTTACATTTAAGTTGTTAAAACATTATAAAATTAGTTAAAAGCCGCATCGGGTTTCCTAAGGTCATTTTTTTAGCACGCTGTAAATTGTATCATTTTGACTAATCAGAAGATCCGCAGTAATTAAAAAAATGTAATTTTGTGTTTATAACCGGGTTGTAATTATAAAATACGGAAGACCAACCAGAATACAATTAAGTTGCTTTATTTGAGTTTAGCATTGTTATCCGCTGTTAAGGCCTTTACTTTTGCGAAACACGTATGGAGAAGTTACTTTGATTTTTCAATTTCAACTGAGAAGGGTACCTACAAGTATCAGTAGCATCTTATGAAATTTATATGATCTTATTTTTATATTAATCTCATTTATGAGCTTTTCCATAAAGGAAATATCAAAATTAATAATAAAATGAATGGAAATACAAATAACACAGTAAAATGTAATAAATGTACATAAAATTATAGTATTTTATGTACACTTCTGATAAAATTTCATAAGAAAGGTACCTATAAATTAATTAGATACCTTTCTTATGAAATATGAAATTTAATCTCACTCTTAACAGTGTTATTTTAATTTCTTTATAATATATTTTCCATAGAGCATCGTAAACGTAAAGGTGAAAGTTAAGTACAAAAAAAATTAGAGCGCTGAAAGTTTTCCTTAAAAATAACGAGGTAAATGATTTGTTCACTTAAATGTAAATAATTTCACTTTTCTCCTTCCGCATAACAAATTATCTTCACGGAATCCGTCAGTATGTCATTCATCACCTGTCAAGTGACGCGAAAGATTATGACCTGCTTTGTTTTATTTTCAAATTACATCTTTTCGGCGTAGAAGCTAAGTTAAGCTTGCTTCAAAATATTTTAAATAAACATTATAATTTCTGATTTTCTTAAAATAAGTTTCGAAAAAATGATAATTGATATTTAAAAGAATTTCAAAGTGAGATTTTCATTTTTTTATAAAATGGAAAAAATGTTTGAAATTTGTCAATTTTGATGACTCAAAAAAAAAAAAAAACAAGATTTTGAAGGAAAATTTCGGACGTGCTCGGAACGATTAAAAAATGTAAAAACATACCCACAAAATACTTTGATCTTTCCTCGTAATAATAACATAAACATTTAAATAATAAAATTTTGTTTTCGTCAACTTTGGCGTCTTTTTCATCATGCTATGTTCTTTTTTTTTAGCGATCTCGTGGAGGTACATATGTTAATAATAAGTCAAGGAAATACTAATTAACTACACAGATTTATTTACATTCTCTGGAATATAAGTGTATAGAGACTATCAAGGGCATAAAATGAGGGATCAGTTTATAGCGAAACAGTCTGTCCGTGGATGACAATATATACGCACCCGAAAAACTTAAATTTATTTTTGAACTCTTGGGACATACGTGAGAATTTGTAAACAATGACTATTCCTACTAATATACTAATCTTCAGAGAATAAGTACGTAAAAATTTGCCTTTTTTTTCAACAGTGCGCTAGTGGGGAAATCTCCGACTGTTGCTTAATCAGTCGAGTTTCGATTCCGGCTTGAAGCAATAGGATGTCTAGGTACACTAATGAGCTGTGATACAGCGAAACAGTCTGTCTGTGAATGACACTAAATTGATTTTAATATATAATTTATTCACCACTTCATATCATTAATGTAATGTCTTGATTGTTTATCAAATATTGATTAAATATGAATCTACCTCTTCTCCCTCAGCTATGGGTTAATTAGTAATACTTGTATCACTCAATCTTTATTATCTCAAAAATTCTTACAATCTAAATATATCTTCTGGTTTTAAATAACCTGAAAAGAAAGATCAGCTGTAGAAAACAAATCGATCAATCAATCAAATACTGATTAGCTACACAAGCATGTCTTTTAGATTAATTTACATTTTCTGGAATATAAATATATAGAAACTACCGTGGTCACAAAGTGAGGGATCAGTTTATAAATTCATTATAATCTCCCATTTTATATCCACTTTATAATTTCTTATTTTTTTATCAAATTCTGAGTAGGTATGATCTACTTACCCCTAGCTACGGGTTAATTAGTAAGACTTGTATCACTAAATCATTATGACCTCAAAAAAAGTTCTAAGAATTTAAAGATATTTTCTGGAGTTAAATAACGTGCAAAGGGCCGATAAGTCCTAAAGAACGAATTAATCAATTAATTAAAAGTCCTTGGTGTGTTTTATAAAAAAAAAAAATTAAATAAAATAAAAACTCCATTAAAATCGAGGCCTGGACAGTGGAGATATCGAAAATGTTTATCGGTGTGTTTCAAACAGTCGGCACGGGACAACTATTTATTTTTGGAGAAAAATCCACGCAGATAAAAAAAAATAATCTAACCAACATTTTTTATTAAATATTCAGAGAATTTCCTTCCCTTGCTTGAATTTATGTTGCGAACAATTTAAGAAAAAATTTTTTATTACGGAAAATAAGAAAAAAAATATGATAATCCAACTGGCACTTTTATTTCAACCACACTATTTGTAATTCAGGCGTAGATAATTTTCCAACAGAAATCCCGGGGGTAACACCAAAATTGTCCAAATCGTGTAACAGCATAATTGTTTATTCCATAAAATGATTAATATCTAAAAGACCACTAAACTAATTGAATTTCATTTATCTGGGTTTTCAGATAAGACATTTAGCCATCTTGACACCATTTTCGTAAGAATCACTGAAAAACCCTTTGAGTTATTCAGCTAGAAAGAAAACAGTTTAAAATTGTTTTGCGTCATCCCCAGTATATCTTCCCTACTGAGCAATAGTGAGAGGAAAAAGATCATTCAGACCTTCAGTAATGGTACCAACATTCATACTCTGGCTTCCATCTTCAAAGTCCATTCAAGTGAGGTAATATATCCTGGTTAAATTGTGCTGGTGGCACCCAACCTTCTCAAGTCCAAACGAGAAGGTCATCCAACATGAAGGCTGGCGTTCGTGATAGTCACGTAGCTGGCGATTTAGTCGGGAGGCCTCCTGTCTGACCTTTTTATTTCCGTCAAGTAAGCTTTCTACCATGCGATGCCTTTCAATCAATACTGAGGCGGAAACGAAATGTAGACGGAACTGCTTATCGCTTCTGATAATAGTCGATCAGAGACAACGTTTAGCGTGCTGTTTCTGAACAAAGAAAGCAAATAGCAGGACTTGCGGGAACGGAACCGATGCAACCCCCAGGTCGTTTGGCTATGAAGAAAGTGCCGACCATCTTCCCCATGAGATAGATAGGAATATTTACCGTGTTCCAGGAACCAGTCTGCTACAATTTTCTATTTGTGACATGGTTCATTTTCCTACTAGATGTATACAGTCGTCAGGATTGAAGCACGTGATTAATCCCAATACCAAAGTACACTGTAGCATTAAAATAACCTATTATTGCTTAGTAAGAGTCCCATTGTATGCCAGAAGTTTTATTTCCTATATCATTCTACAACCACCGCCATCTTGAAACATTGATACAAAGCCGGATGGTCCATATCACACTTTTAGGGTATTTACTCGAAATTCCAATCCTTACACTCGCATGTCGCAGGAGAAATCGAAGCTAATTAGACCAATCGTCAGTTTTTTACCATTCAAAATTATCATTCTCTTAAACTGGTTTTCACCCAACACTAGAGAGCCCAGTTTACCCTGTTATTTAACACACAGCTGGAGGAAGAAGTTGCAAATTCAATCCTTTTCCAAGTGCGTTAGTGTGACAGTGATCACAACAGACATGGTTCGATAAAACTCTACACCGATATCATTTCAAATAGAGCCACATCATGTTTAATCAGCGGTTCCCTTACAATCACACAGATAAGCAACGTTGAGTCTGGTCAATATCTAAATGGGCGACCGCTTGAGAATACCAGGTAATATAAGCTTGTATGTTCGAGTGGTGTAACTGAATTGTTAATCGTTGAACGAATTTTAGGCGTGAAGGTTTCTTGTTTCTCTCTGACAGAATAATAAAATTGCAGTAATAATTTTTTCTGTAAATCCATGCACTGACATGTATATACACAAGCACACGTGTGTGTGTGTGTGTGTGTGTGTGTGTGTGTGTGTGTGTGTGTATATATATATATATATATATATATATATATATATATATATATATATATATATATTGTCGGTTGTCGGTTGAAATAAACTTATTCCCCATATGAGGTGATTTTGGATTTTATTGTATATTAATTCCTGACCTGTAACAGTAAATATGTTGAGCTCTTTTTGTGGATCAGTTTTAATATTTTATATTACTAGGATCCATTTGGATTATAGTGATTTTCCAAGCTCAGATCTGGCGCAAGGTCATATATATATTGAATGCCGTCGATATCTGTGCTACCACAAAATCACAAGTCATCGTGACTGAGGGTTTGAGTGTGCTGACCTTGTTCAGATTGTTGATCATGCTCTCTCCCAGAATGATTTTTTAAGCATAGATTAACTTGTGGCACAAGGCCAAAAGTGAGAATTGAACTCAGAACATAATTCTAATTGATCTAGCGAAACAAGTTTGCTAACCATTACACAACGTCGTAGTGCCTGTAGGGATTTTCTAAGGTTAGCTTACGTGTGGCACAATGCCGAAAGAATGGCACGCCCAGTGAGGATCGAACTCGTAATTGTTCTAGGGAGACAAGCTTGTTAACCATTACACCACGTTGAAGTGCCCTCTTCTTTCCTTTATTATATGTAGCGATAGCAGCTTGAAATTGACTTTGGTGAGATACGTAACGAAAGGCAAAAGAAGAAGCCATGACTGCCTAATTGTTTGGACTCAACTGAAAGAGAAGATCGGCGTTTGGTTAGGGGTGAGACACCAGACTGCCGATGAGAACGGTTCCAGCTTACTGCGAACGCCTTTTTGCCGGCGTAATAGAATAGGATTAAGCGTCGAAGATGTTTATCGCTTCTCTGCATGGCCGCCATTTAGAGCGATGCCACGGACAAATAACAAAAAATAAAATAACTAAACGCTGCAGAAATAATGAAAAGTTAGGACAAGAGACAATTGCTACGGATGCTATACAAAATGACCCCGAATAAGCGACAATGAAGATCACGAGTAATTGCCGAATGAGAGAAAGGTGATGATTCGAGCTAACAGTGAAGTAGAAAGAAGGAAAAAAATGAAGAGCTACGTGATGGATATCATAAATGTAGATTTTAAATGATGTAAAGAAAAGGGGAAAGAAAATAGGGATAAAAAAAAGAGGAAAGAAAAAGCGAAAGAAAAATGAAGAGTGGGATTAAGAAAAGAGAAAGAAAGAAAGAAATAAGAATATCGAAGAGAAAGAGAGATTGATGACAAAGAAATCGTGGAAGTAAGAAAAATGGAGATAAAGAGGAGATAAGAGAGAGAGAATAAAAACCAGGAGAAATAAAAGGAGGAGAAATAGGATTTAGAAAGACGAAGATAAAGTACGAAAGATTAAAGGTAGAAATAAAAATGAAGGGAGGAATATTTGAAAGAAATTAAGAAGAAAAATGAACAATGGAAATGATTAGTGAGAAAAGGGAAAAAACAAATAGAAAAACCGAAGAAAAGTAAGTGAGAGAGAGAGAGAGAGAGATAGAGAGAGATGGGGGGATTGTGATACAGAAGTAAAGGAAGAAAACAAACGAAGATAAAGAGAGAGAGAAAGAGAGAGAGAGAGAGACAGGAGAATAAAAATCAAGAGAAACAAAACAAGTAGAAAGATATGTGTCCTCCTCCTTTTCTATCAAGATTTCTCGAATATCCAGGCCGGTAGGTGTAAATAAATAAATACACTGTTTAATAAATAAATAAATAAAACAGTGCATCTACTATAAAAAAAATAATGTTTAAACAAATAATTTAAAAAATGTGTCAGACTTAATCCATTTCTCTGACATCTACAGCAGATAAGGTTGAATGCTTTGCTCGGAAATTATCTTCCAACTCAAAACAACTGACTTAGAGTAGTCATACCTGATTTTCCCACTAGAACAGAGGCCCGACTGATGTGCATAACACCGTCACTGGTCTCAGACATTATTTCTACCTTAGACTCCCATAAGGCAAGCGGAAGTGACGGGATCCCAGCCGTTGTCCTCAATATGTTTCTCTTTTTAATTTACCCCTGAAGATGATCTAGGAATAGATCGAAAGTACTTGGGTTAACAAAAACTATGGCAACTTCCTAAGTGGTTGTCAAACTGCGGCTCGTGAGCCACATGTGGCTCTTTGAGCTTTAATGTGCGTCTTGTGGAAATATGTTGGCTGGGTTTCTTTTTTTCATCATAGTTAATATGAAATGTAAAGGAGAAAATTTTCAAGCTTTATAATTATTTACTGGGTATGAATTGAGATCACATTGGATTAAAACGTAAGTTTTGTCTATATAACAAAAACGTATGTATAATTTTTTCTATGTCTTGCGGCTCTCAAACATCTGAACTTTATTGTATGTGACTCTTTTACATGAAGCAAATTTGGCCACCACTGTTATATATTATATTATATAGAGTGAGTCATCCCCAAAAAATGGATACAAATTTCGTGAAAGAAAAAAATTATTTTTCGTAATTTTCGCTATAGTGACCCTAAAGGATGTTGTGTATTGCAAGAATTGACTGTATTAGCCGCCAATAAACAAAAAATTGAAAATGTATGTGCAGCAATCCCACTGGAGACTTTGGCCAACGTTATACAAGCAGTAGTTCAACGTACTAATAAATGTCTGGAAGCTAAAGGCCACAATTTAGAGCGTATCTTGTCATTCGAACTTGTATTAATCTCGTGATTTCTGAAGAAACTTAGTAGTAATAAGTTTCCATGAGTCTTTCTCTCTCTCTCTCTTTTATATATATATATATATATATATATATATATATATATATATATATATGTGTGTGTGTGTGTGTGTTTCTCGCTCTCCTCTCCCCTCTGTATATATATATATATATATATATATATATATATATATATATATATATATATAGTTTTGATGTTATTTCCCCCGACTCCGAAGTTTCTTGGAATTGTCCATTCTTCAAGGGACTGTTGTTTGAATATATTTATCTATCTATTCCATTCTATTCGTCATTTTCTCTCTATCACGGTCTATTCACTCTCTCTCGTTCTGTTAAATCTCTCCCTCTATGAGTGGTTAGAACCTTCGCTTTCCGAGTTTGAATCGAATATATATATATATATATATATATATATATATATATATATATATATATGTACAACGATGGATAGATGGCAATATCAATCCGTGAAACTAACTGGTAATATGCAATGTCAATTTCTTTGTTCAGAGTTTGCAGACATTGATTGGTTGATTGTTTTTGCGGCTTGTCGACACCTCTATAGGTTATTTAATGCCGAAATCAAATTATGTTACATGCAAATTTATTTATTTATCTTAGATAATAATGTTCTTTAGTTATATAAGACTTACTAATTAAGCCATACCTGAGTGGGAAGTATTGGAATCATATCTTTACCGTGAAGTGGTGGAATCATACCTTTCCCAGCAGCATTTACCGGTAAGTAAATAATGTCATGTTTAATGGATGTCATTTATCAGTTATCTCCTGTTAATAACCCTCGGAAAGTTCTCCACTGCCTTAAACGGGTATTGAACTCACACTATTTGGGTCCTGTCATTGGATCTAACTAACCTTTTTTACCAGTACTCATATTGCAATTTTTGCTGTTATCATTTCATGTTTTAACCAGAGCTGATATTGCAATTTATGTTGTTATTATCGCTTTTCTCTGGGAATCCTTATTACTGGTTCCCATTTTATATTCATTTCTCGGCTCACGAGATTTTTGTGGCCTAGCATATAAATATGGCGACAAAGCCGAGGATAATAATCCGAATAATGTAAATAATGTACATACCTCATCTCAGAAATAGAGACAGATACCCAACCTGATGTGGAACTCAGTTCTCCAATTAACAATTTCGAGCCTTTACCCATTACACCACCCGCACATTCAAGCTTAGAGCATCTGGTATTCCCAAGCGGTCACCCATCTCGAGTCACGTTCTTAAATTCTATCTATCTATCTATCTATCTATCTATCTATCTATCTATCTATCTATCTATATGTTTGGACAGCTAGCTTTCCTTCAAACACGTTTCGTTGAAACGGGAAATGTATGATTTCAAATTTTTCTCTTTATTCTTAAATTGTTCCCTTTGGAAGAAAGCAAGTGTGAAAATTAGCCGTAGTGCCTATTATCCGAAGAGCTTTCGGCCACTTCTTTAACTATTTTCAAGTGGGTTTATTGTTAAATTTTGTTAATTTCTTTACATGGTTCATGCCTATATAATCATAGCGTTTATATATATATATATATATATATATATATATATATATATATATATATATATATATATGTGAGATAACAATATATAAATTTTTATATGTGAAGGTGGTAAAATTATGACAAAAGCGGCAAAATATTATATATATATATATATATATATATATGAATTCGTGGTCTGTCGACTCTTACGTTTGTTTGTGTTTGTAACCTTATAAGCGCCTATTTATAGACGTTTAGCAACTTAGCCTCGTCTGACACAAGGCCACAACTTAGGTGCACCGATTAAGTCTCAAAATTATATGCTCTAAATTATGTGGCCATGTGCGTAACATGCTTAAATATATGCGTGTCTATATTGTATGTATGATATCGTGCATGTTAGTGTTGAATGAATGCGCGTGGGGATGCAGAGACAAGGCATGGGGTCTGGGTGTCGAACCGATTAAGCGGATAAAAAGTGATGATAACAATAACAACAGTGGGACGACAATTGAAAAGACGCGACTAATGGCCGCCCTCCCCTTCTTGCTCAGGTCAAAGCGGTAGGCGCCATGTTACCGCGAATTGGTTATTCATGAAAACATTGGCTTATCAAATTAAGGAAAGCGGGGTCGACGGTAGCAGTTAGTAATGGCGAGGGCGGTAACGTGGGCGGGAAAAAAATGGTGACGTTGGTGGGGCTGGAGGACGATTGATGGAGACAAGGGGTGTGAATTAGGGATGCAGGGGAAGAGGAGGAGAACATTGTTCGTCTTTTGTTAAGAGGGATGTGATAAAAAGCGAGACTGTCACAGTGAGAGAAAGAGAGGATGAGGAATGCAGAGATTTTAGAAGAATGAATAAAGTCTAAACATAAAGTGAGGGAGGAAACAAAATTGTGAAAAAAGAATAATTACGAAATATTATTATTACTACTACTATTATTATTAATAATATTACTAATATTATTATTATTATTATTATTAATAAAAATAATAATAATAATAATAGATTCGATGTGCCGATTTAAAAATATGGATTTATCAACGATCACTTCTCTCTCACTACCTCTCTCACTCTCCCTCCCTTTCTCTCTCTTTCTTTATCTCTCTCTACCCCTCTCCCTTCTTCCCTCTCATTCTCTCTCTTCCTCTCTCTCTCACTCTCCTTCTTCATCCCTTCTCCATCCTTCTCCTCCTTCATCTCTCTCCCTCAGTCTCTTCATCTCTCTCCCACCTTCACTCCATCCCTGTCCCTCTCTCCCACCCTGTCCCTCCTACATTCTTCTTCCCTCCCTCTTCCTCCCTATCTGTCCCTCCTTCTTCTTCCCTATCTCCCCCCATTTCCTCTCCCTCCCTTTCCTTCCTTCCTTCTCTCTCCTTCTCTCCCACCTTCTTCCTCTCTCTCTCTCTCTCTAGACAATAGCTGAAATAGTTGCTTATTTTGCTTCCGTGCTTGGATCTAGCATCCGAATGGATCTGAAAATCTCAGATTTAAATGCATTATTTCAAGAATGTGCAGCTCTTCATCTTTCAAAAGTTGTTATTACAAACGGTTTTTGTTCATAAAATTCGGCATATTTGCATGCTGGTGGACCTCAAAATCCAAATTCTAAACTTTCCGCATTACAAAAAAAAAAAAAATGTAATGATTTGGAAAACAAACATCAGTAGCGGAAAGAGCGATAACAGTTAGTGGACTGCAGATGTCTTATTCCCTGACAAGTCTTGTCGTCATATTTGAGCGGGAGCTGCCCAGACCTCACTCTCCAGCCTTGACAGAATCCAAAATCGTCTCCGAACCCTTGTGGGTGAAGAATTATTCTCCACCGGTCAATCTCTCTCCCACAGGCGGGATGTGGCAAGCCTCTCGCTGATCTACCGCAACTTCCATGGAAAGTGCTCGGACGAACGACATTCCCTGGCCCCGCCAAGTCAAGCCTTCACGGCAAGAACACGCCATGCCACTTACATAGTAACAAACCACACACATTCCCTGGGTAATCTATCGGAGAGAAGTAAATTCCACTCGAGTAGCTTCTTCCATCGAATCACTGCCCTGTGGAACAGACTCCCCAGAGGATGTTTTCTCGATCACTACAATCTTGACCTATTCAAGGCTAGAGTTAACCGTTATCTTCCACACCTCTACAAACAAATGGCCTCCTAACGTAACCTTCTACCTCGAGTGGCCCTCGGGCCTTGTACAGGCTGAACCTTACTGTAAAAAAAAATCTGTTTTAACTGAAAGAACTTCTAAAATTCATTCCACAATCAGATTAACTTTTCGGCCAATGAATAGCGAATATTTCCTTTTTTTATCTTGTGACACAGGGACACACAACACGCGCAAGAATTCCCTTTGTTTTTCTCCTGCTCTTTTCACGCACAATATATATATATATATATATATATATATATATATATATATATATATATATATATATATATATATATGAAGAAAAATATATACAGAAAAAAAACAAACAAAAATCCTTATATACAATTATGCAGTTTTAATGTTAATATGTCAACGTCGGACGTTTCGGTCTAATAAACCATCTTCAGGACATATTCATAAATTATAACATTATCAATACAACATGACAAAGACGATGTACATAAGAACAAGACTTATCCAAACAGATAACTGAAACGGAGGGCTGATCTTATAAAACTTTCAAATTAAAAGACTTGAAGGAAACGGAACCCCATTCCTAAACAGGAAACAAGGGATATACATTTACTCTTGTTAAAAAGCCAGGAGAAGAGTGTGAGCCGGACGATTAGAAAAATGTTTGGCAAATTAATAACAAAGAGAAAAAAAAATATGTGTAACGCGTTTCGTCCTCGAGAAAGACTTCATCAGATTAAAGTGATGCTTTTGTTGAAGGAGTTATATATGTGTAGGAAGTGGAGAACGATATATACAAACGCAAGTCGTTTATAATTACGAACCGACAGAAAAAGTTGATGACAATGAAAAGCTGAATTTTAACATTTATTTTTATTTTTTTCAAACGTTTCTTTGCATGTCGTCTCGCCAATTTCATTCAGTTTCCCTAGGTTTTTGTTCGTATCAATTTAATTATTCAGTCTCCCACATCGTGATAATAGAAGATCTACCAAGAAAGGTGAAATGTTTTGACGCAAATTTATGATGGATTATCTAGCAATCAAAGCATTTTCTATGCACATCCGCCTTAGGCAATTTGCTTGCAAGATTTCACCTTTCATGACAGATCTTCCGTTATTAAAGTGTGGGATACTTAAGGGTAAAAGTAAGAAAAACAAAAGAGCAAAGAAACGGAATTAAATCCATCTATCTATCTATCTATCTATCTATATATATATATATATATATATATACACTAATTTATCGAGTCTAGAAGAAGAATTGTCAAAATAAAGCAGAAAGTAATTTTTGGGACTCATCAGCAGTGCGCACCCATTACCGAAATTCGAACCCGATACAACGCAAACGTCATACCAACTGTACCAACGTACCCCGGGAAGAAGAAGAAACAGAACAGACTCAATATAGCGCCGCTACTCACAAATACCGTTTCAACACCCCTCACTTAGGGAAATGCTGTTACATAAGCTGCAATGACCAATCAAAATACAAGTATATGAAAATTCAAAAAATTTGACAACGAACCTTCTTTATATTAATTAATGCCTAAATGTTAGGATTAGACTAAAATAGAAATCATTCTAATTAACAT
>CAHIKZ030004391.1:4492500-4520000 GCA_903632075.3 Acanthosepion pharaonis | reverse complement strand
GCTGTAGTACACACTCTAGACCAGGAAAACTCTTTGAAATTGAAACTGGTGCTAATTGCGTGAGCTTAGGTGAGACGCTAAATCAAGGAGGCATGCCTGTTGCCCAGAAGCTCTAAACCCCCTCTGAAACCACTCCCTAATAGAGAAAGAAGCTAATACGATTATCGAAGCTATCAGGGAATTAATTTATTACCTGAAAGGTAAATATTTTATTCTTGCCACGGACCAAAAAGCACTATCTTACATTTTCGATAAGCATAAAGCTAAAAAACGACAAAATTCATCGCTGGCGAATTGAATTTTCTACTTACAAATATGGTATCAGATATCGACATGACATCAAAAAGGCGTGCCTAGACCCGTTAATGAGAGTTAATTGCGCTTCTTTCGTAAATATCGACTTTAAGGAATTACATAATAATCTGTGTTAGTCTGGATTATCAAAAATGATGCACTTAATCAGGTCGAGAAATTTGCCCTACTCAACAGAGGAAATAAAGAGAATGTCTGAAAAATGTAATGTGCCGTCGAAAAGCCAAAATTTGTGAGAAGAGGAAGCAAATGAATCAAGGTCACTCAACCATTCGAAAGATTGAATATAGATTTCAAAGGACCGCTTCTTTCAAATCGAAGACGAAAGAAATATTTATTGACTATCGTTGATGAATGAAGTCGCTTTTGTGTGTAGGGACATGCTTACTACAACTGCATTGACTTACTTAAGTAAGTCATTTTAAATATTTGGTATGCACTATTATATACACCCCAATAGTGGACCTTGTTTTATGTCGGAAGAGATAAGAAGATTTTCTCAAGAGAAAGGAACAGCTGCTAGTAGATTTACTGTGTACAACCCAACGAGGAAACGGTGAAGGAGAGAAGCTGAACGACAATTAATTTAGCCTTAAAATTAAGAGTTTTATCCTTGTATCAATGGGAACCTGAGGCTCTCCGCTCGGTTCGTTCTTTACTGTGTATACCCACGAATTTACTCCTCATGAGCAGGTGTTTCCTTCTTTGAGAAGAACAAACCAATGCAAGGAAGGATTCAAAACCCTAGAATTTATTATTATACAAAATAAACAGCTCACATAACATAAAATATCCTAACTTGATGTGCATATTTTATAATTAATGTTCATATATATCATATTAGTATAATAAAAAAAATAAAATATAATAAATTAACCTCGTTTTCAATAATTTGATTTGACTTTGCAAAATTTGTTTATATCTAAACATCTAAAAAGAAAAAGAAAACATTTACTGTCATCTAATAAGGGAGAAACTTATACCTTAGGGGTGTAAGACAAGTGTGTGTCTTCTCATCTTCTTATTCAGCCTACACTGTGAGCCGATTCTGAGAGAACTAGAAGTCCTCTCAGGATTCATTATTGGCGCTCATAATCTTAAGAACATAAGATATGTAGACGACACAGTGTTGTTAGAAGACACAGGAAAGAAATTACAAAAACTACAGAAGTTATTGAAGGAAAGCTAGAAGAAAGGACTAAACATCAAATAGACAGAATGTATGGTTGTTAGCAAAAGAATGAGCCCAAAGTACGAATTTCAAATCGGAGAGATCAAAATCAAACATGAGCGGATATTTAAATATCTGAGAAGTGTTTTAACAGAAGACGACATTGAATCCGTCGGCGTTTTGGGATAACCAAATATTCCTTCCAAAAGCTAAACAGATTATTAAGAAATAAGAAAATTTCGCTAGAAACAAGGAAAAGAGTACTAAACTGATTTGTGATATCTGTCCTCTTCTATGGCAGTGAGTGCTGTGAGATGAAGAGGAAACATGAAGCAACAGAAATGTGGTTCAACAGGAGGATGCTGAGGATAGCATGGACCGAATATGTAAGCAACGACAAAAATTTGAAAAAATGTGAACAAAAAGGAAACTAATACTTAACATCAGAAAGAGATAGTTGAAGATTCTGGGACATATAATGAGGAAGGAAGGCTTGGAAAATCTGATACTCACGGGACAGACTGAGGGCAAGAGGGACAGAGAAAGACAAAGCGTAATTTACTTGATTGAGCTTGAGTTGATGAATGATTGAACAGGACTTAGGGGAAATAACAGAAAGAAAAAAGTGTATTAAGAGCTACAGAGTACAGGAAGTTGTGGAGGGCCATGATCCTCTACGTCCTGAGGGGAAGGCATATGACGAAGAAGAATGAACGAGAAGTGTGTACAGGTCTGAAATATTGGTATTAAAAATCCTTCTTTATGTGGGATCGAACTCTGATCTCTATCATCAGTGGTATATATATAAGACCTGTTCAACAATTAGTGAAGGAAATGTTCAAGAGAGACAAGGGAAGCAAAGGGATGTCCAGATAAAGATGTCAAAGAAAGAGGTGGAGATTTGTAAAAATAAAAAAAAATGAAAAACAAAAAAAGAGTTAGATGCGGTGGTGATAGCTTTAAGTTTGTGGTAGAGGCGGAAGTTGGCGCTGGTTATTGAATCGGGCCGAGAGTAGTGCATTGTGGGAAGCAGAGACCATAAAGTTGCGGTCACAATCACCACTGATTCGAGGGCGGTGAATAATATTTCCATATTCGCCTGGAAATGGCCCATAAAAATTAACTTTGCAACGGCAAAGAGGCGCTGATGATGTTGTAGATATGGGGGAAGACGCAATCCGTGTTAGGATAGAGGGTTGAAGCGATAGCCGAGGTAATGAAATGAGTAAAAGATGGGAGGCTCAAGGGTGGAGGAGCGTGGATATGGCGGAAGGAGGAAGGAGTATTTAAAGAAAAGCGTTCGCGAGAAATCAATAAGCGAAAAATAAAAGAAAAAAAAAACAGAGAACATTTAAAAAGAAAAAAAATGTGCAGACAGAATGATACAAAATATAAGGAACGTAGAGAAAAGAATGAAATGTTAAATATTCTCGACAGAAATAACAAAATAAAAAGAAATTAAATAAAGAAAGAAGAGAGCTAAAATGTTTTAGAATGAAGGAGAAAGCAAAAGACGCAGTTAGAAAAGAGATTTATAGAAGAAATACAATAGAAAATGTAATTTTGCAACGAATGAATGACAAAAAAAAAACGAATATTACATAAAGAAAAGTAAGCAAAGAAAGAATTGGTTAAAAAGTTCTTTAAAAAGAATTTATAATAGTGTGGAGAAAGAAAGAAAGAAAGAAAGAAAGAAATAAAGAAAGAAAGAAAGAAAGAAATATGGAAAGAAGGAAAGTAACAATGGGTATAAAAGAACGTTAAAACAACAAAAATAATTTAAAGGAAAGACAAAGTAAAGAAATAATAAAGTTTAAAAGAAAGAAAGAAAAAATAAAGAAAGAAATAAAGAAAGAAATAGAGAAATGAAGGAAGGAAGGAAGGAAAGGATGAAAGAAAATGGTTATGAAAGAACTTTAAAACAAAAAGTATGAAGTATAAGGAGGAAGATGGAAAGCAAGACTAAGGTTCAAAAGAAAGAAAGAAAAAAGAAAGAGAGAAAAATAAAGAAATAAATAAATAAAGAAAGAAGAAAACAATAGAATAAAAATAGGGTAGAGAAAGAAACGAAAGAATAAGTTTCGAAATGAAAGCGAGAAGGAAGAAACAAAAGGAAAGAAAGAAAGTAACCATGCGTATAAAATAACTTTCAAGCAACAAAAAATAAATTATAAGGACGAATAGCAAGAATAAGGTTCAAAAGAAAGAAAGAAAGAAAAGAAGAAGAAAATAATAGAATAAAAATACGGTAGAGATAGAAACGAAAGAATAAGGTTTAAAAAGAAAGAAAAATGGATTATAGGGAGGAGAAAGGAAAATTGAATAAGGTAAGACAGAAAGAAAGAAAGAAAGAAAGAAAGAAAGACGGAAAAAAGAAAGAAGTGAAAGAAGGAAAGAACACATGTAAAAATGGGTATAAAGGCACATTAAAACGTCAACAGAAATTAATTATAAGGAAGAGAAAAAAAGAAAGAAAGAATAAGGTTTAAAAGAAAGAAAGAAAGAAAAGAAGATAGCTATAAAAGAACTTTAAAAGAAAAAAGTATGAAATTTACGAAAGAAAGAAAGAAAGAAAGAAAGAAAGAAGGAAAGAAAGAAAGAAGGAAAGAAAGAAAGAAGATAAAGGATTAAAAGAAAGTAAGAAATTGATAAGAAAGAAAAATAGCTGAATAATGTCGGAAAGAACTAAATGAAACTTAAAGAAAGTTGATAAAAATGTGTATAAAGAAACTAATTTTTAAGCAAGAGACTAGCAACGTCGAGCCTGGTCAGTACCTAGATGGGTGACCGCTTGGGAATACCAGGTGCTGTAAGCTTGGATGTGCGGGTGGTATAATGGTCTTACTGCCACATCACGTTGAAACACCGTTTCCAGTACCATCACCGAAGTTAAGCAACGTCGAGTCTGATCAGTACGTAGATGGGTGACCGCTTGAGAATACCATGTGCGGTAAACTTGATAGTGTGGTTGGTATAATGCATAATGACTAGGAATTGTTAATCGGAGATCTGAGTTTCAATTCCAGTTGAGTTCGTTATATTCTCTAACGCGAATATACCATCTGATATTCTCGAACGGCCACACCCTCTACGTACTTTATACCTACTTTTGATCATTGATTTTCACTTCTAATGTTTCATTATATACAGCTTCCTTCCTTTTTATTCTTCCATATTTTGCTTTCTTTGTTATAATTTCTCTCCTTCTATAAATTCTTTTTCACACATGTTGAATATTGCATTTGTAATATTTCTCATCATTCTCTTTTTATTGGCACACGCGCACACACTCCTCCTTGACCTTCTGAATGGGAGGATAGGTATATCACTTGTTTCCTGTCTAAGTTTATGTTTCCACTTCCTTCTCCTGTCCTGGACATCATATATGATGTACAGGACAGTTTGGATAGTACACACGAAAATGCCCTGGACAGGCAAAGGGTTAATTCTAGTTCAAATCTATACTTCTAACGTCCGCCTATACTCTGAATTTTTACTATTTATTTACTCTTTTTACCACACAAGGAGTAGACTGATTCAACTCTTATCCGGTTCACAGTCCTTTCTTGGTCTTTTGAACAGGTGTAGAGGTTTATCCCTTGCTTCCTGTTTAGAACTGGCTTCTAAATTCGACTCCAGCACGAAACTACTAACGTCTACGTCTAAACTCTTTTCCTTGTTTCAGTAGGCCTTTGCATTTTAGTGGCTTTAACGCCTTGCATAAAAAAAAAACAACATTTGAAACAATCTCCCTATGGTAACAAAAGAGGCACCCAGCGTTTTGGGAAAGATTAAAAGTTAACTAATAAGTAAATCATTCAAAATTACACACAAAAAATACACGAGTGCTCTACAAAGTCCCAGCAATGCCCACACAAATTCGCGTCCGTTTAGTGATTGCGAAATACATAAAAGAGGCATTGAAGTGAATTGGTGTGATTTGGCGCGAATTGGATAGCGTGACGTTTCATCACGTGATCCGAGCGTCAGTACAGAGCAAAGTGGGTAAGCGGAAGAGGTGATTGGTGATCCATCATTTGAATAGATCATCGGCTTGGAAGGTACAATAAGACTTCCGTTTGGCCACCGCTCGGGGCAGACACACGCAAGCCGAGAAGCAGCCGGCATCGCACTCACTCAATATGGACATTAACATCAACATCAACCAAAAAAACAAAAAAAAAAAAAAGAAAGAAAAATTAAAAGCACCCATGAAAGTGAGAAATACTCCGCAGATAACTTGCACACTTTAAAACTAGCGAGAAGTTGTTGTATATAAATACATAAGAACATCTATAATTAAGTTTGTCTATATGCCTAACTTTAATTAACGCTGGATAATGTTTTTTCAAACTTAACTGGATGATTTTAAAATTAGATTTCAACTCAGTTTTTTATTTATATATTTCATTTTTTTTAGACACATATTTCGTATCCGATATTGTTTCGACACAAGTTTGGTAGGAATTGGTTGATTTTTTTAGCAGCATATTAACACGTCTATGGGTCATTTAAGGCCGAAATCTAAATATTTTGATCGCATTTGCCTGCCTTCAGCTACAGATAAATGTATTGTTGCTCATTTTATTATAAAATGTTTTGTTGTTAATTCTATTATAAAATGTATTGCTGGATACTTTGCTATATAGTACTGTTGGTCATTTTACTATAAAAATGTATTTTTAAACTTTCATAGTGTTTTAAACTTTCATAGTGTTTTTTTTTTCTTTTCTGTTGCTTTAAGGACGCTCGGTGGAGCAAAGGATAGTGATTCAGATTGAGACAATCGGGAAGCCGAGTTCGAATTCCTGTTGAATCCATTACATTCACTTACGTTCTAATACCCTTGGGAAAAGGTATGTATCCTCTAAGCTATAGGTAAATAGTAAGACATTCTATTGGGTGGTATCCGGACGGTTCTACTATTGTATAATATCTACCGAGTCATTTGTGACCTGCCGTAAATGACGATGTATTCATTATTGTTGGAAAATGCTCAGCAAAAACGATGAAACTTTTTTTCTTTTCTTTCTTTCTGCGGTAGACCAGTTACCATCCAAGGTTATAGAACCCGGTCTGTCCTGTTATTTACCCATAGCTGGGGGGAGAAGAATAGAATTTATCCATTTCCCAAGTGCACATAAGTGAATGTAATGGATTCAACTGGAAAGTCAGTCAGCCAGTTATGTGTCAGGCGTGATACACGTTTAGGCGATCATGTATATTTCAATACATGACTGAAGAGACAGTTTTTTTTCCCCCAGTAGTTTGCCATTTCTTTCTGCGGTAGACCAGTTGCCATCCAAGGCTATAGAACCCGGTTTGTTCTGTTATATACCCTTATATGGAGGGGAGAAAAGAAAATTCATACATTTCCCAGGGGCATTAAATATATCATACCATAGTAGAAAATGAATCGTAGATATCATACTATAGTAGAAAATGGACGGTAGATATCATTCTATAGTAGCGCCAAACGGTCTAGGTGAAGGTAACTTTGAATTCATAAACCGACCTGGAGAGGGTTGGACCTTGCCAGGTTATCTTACCAAAGAAACACCACTTGTGTCCCTACAACCCTGATGGGTCACTGGATTCGCGACCGCGAGATCGAGTGTTCTGTTTTTGTTCACTATTTTGACATAGCGGCGATCCTAATAGGTGGTACCACCTCGAGTAAGGACAGAACAGTTGAATAGAGTAGGCATCTATTTATCCCGCCAGAAAAAGTAACGCCCTGTCTGGTCAAAATTCATTTCATTGGTGGTGAGCTCTCCAGGACGCAGGCTTGACCAATGGTATAGGGAAGCCCTGCATTGTCCATGGCTCCAACCCTTGGCCGTACCGACACGATCCCAAAGAATACAGGGCATTTCATTTGGAGACAGCTTGGCTGCAGGAGTTGCCGGAAAGTTGTCAGTGTTGAGCGCCAACCGCCATCAGGGCTTTACATAAGTTTCTGTCTGGATTTACTTCCACAGTCTTTTCTGTGGTTTTGGATATGACCGGAAGTCAACGGAGGTTTAAAATCAGGGTTTTCCTTCCCCTAGACGGACTGCCTTTCGGTTCTGCCGAGCTCAATGTACACGTGATACTGGTTATGAGACGCCAGTTGTCCGCTTTCGCCCATTCTCAGGCTTCGAGATCGAATTAGTTGTCAGAGGTTATTTCAGGCGTATAACAGGGAAGCATTTTATAGACAATGCGATCTTGTCTTCACTATCACCCCGGCTATGACAACCTTTGGAACACATATAATGTACGTATATAGACATTATAATGACATCATAAGCTTTCGGTATTTTAGGCTTAAATCCTAACTTATATTTTCATATTTCTTTCTGGTATCTTCTCAAATTAACAAAGTTTTCGAATATTCCGTAATTTGTCTTGCTTTCTAGTGTTTTTGTTTACCTAATGTTTTATATATTAAAAAAAAAAATTTTTAGCTCCTAAAACACGTAAAAATGTTGAAATGTTAAGCGCAATTGGCCATAGATCACGTTACTTTTAACGCATCTTTATAGGAGAGAATTATCTTCATGTTTTTATAAAAATCAATTGGTATTTCGCTGGTAAAAATTGTGGCAAACCATCGCATTGAGTGTGTTGTTTCATTTATTAACTTAGTGTTGTAGCATACCTACGGACGATAGCATACCTCCGGGCAGAGAGGATCCCCAGAGGAGGCTATGTCGAAGAACAGAGTCTCGTCTCGGGAAACAACTACCGAGGTCTACGGGGAATTTTTGGCCGAGCCTACGAGCTCGGATACCACACATTAAATTAGGTCATGTGCCACATTTGACCGCGTGGGGCGGTTGGTAGATATCCTGCAGTTAGAAATTCGTCTCCAGCTGTGTTGGTTAAACTCTCTGCTTCCGGGTAAAGAGTATCCCCAGAAGAAGCTATGTCGAAAGGCAGAGTCTCATCTCTGTAAACAGCTATCCGAACCCGTTTTATACGCGTCTACGGGGATTTTTTTGCCGAGCCTACGAGCTCGGATACCACTCATTAAATTCGGCCTTGTGCCACATCTGACCGCTTAGTGCTGTTGGTAGATATCCTGCAGTCGGAGATTCATTGTGGAATTCACTTGAATCACTTCTAGCAGTTGACTACTACTACTACGCATCGCTGACGAATTGTTCTTGTCCTAAGTATTATCGTTTATTATCAACCTTGATTCGATTATTCTATACAGTAACCTTCTCTGGGTTACAACACTTAGACAAAGGTATATTGGCAGAACTATGATCCAGGAATCCCCTGTGATAATATAGGACCGGGTTTTCCTAGCCTATTATCGGTCCTTTTTTTTTTTACAATGATGTTCACTCTGAATAAGGACTTGGAACCACTCGAGTTGATTCGTACAGAACAAGAGGCACGGTTACATGTAGAAGATAACGGTTAACCCCATAATTGGACAGGTTAAGATAGTAGTGATTGAGTAAATATCTTCTTGGGAGTTGGGTCAACCTGCAGCTGTTCGCTGGAAGGACCTGCTTCACTGGAACTTACATCTCACCAAGAGGATACGAATGGAATGAGGTTCTCTATAATGTGCTTGGCAAAGTGAGTTTTAGCAGTGAAGGCTAGAACTGGTGGAACTAAGGAATGTCGTTCCTCTGAACACTTTCCATGGATATAGCGATATCGGAGTGAGAGGCTTTCGGTATTTCTTCTGTGAGAAGGTGGTTGTAGAATTCCTCATCCACAAGGACGTGTTTGGACCCTATCGAGAGAGGAAAGCAAAGACTAGGCAGATTCTGCGCATATGTGGCCGCAGTAGCTCATATTCGGTCGGATAGGGAAATTGTGAAGGCAGAGAATCCGTGGGTTACAAAAAAGGATGTTAAACAAATGAATAAAAACAGTTAAAATTAATAAAATCTAATTACAAAAAGATAAATTTAAATTAAATCAGATGACTAATGGCAAGCATATTAGATAATATATACACATCATTCTCTGAATTTCTGGAATAATTATTTCCACTATTAACATGTGGACTATTGTCTTCACCATTATTGTTGCTATCACGTTTCGGCCGATGTGTTTTCCTGTCTTCAGTAGGTGAATCAGAGCTTGTAGTAACTGAGTATTACTAAAAATAAGAACAAAACGAGATATATCTAAATATGGCCAATGGAACCTGAAGAGTCGTCTCCAAATAGATTAAATAAATTGTTCAGTTGGGAATTCGTTGTAGGTTATCCAGATCAATAAACACCGGATGAAGGGGACAACGGACAAAATGTTCTGATAAAAACAACAAAGATGAGGACAATAGTCCGAATGTTATTAGAGTAAATAACATATACAGTATATACTCGCGTATCATGCGACTTTTGAAGAGCTAATTTTGAAGCTAATTTGACTGCAGTAAATGGATATATAGTTTGGTCAACGGCGTAGCCAGGGTCAACAAATGAATTGCTATATTAAAAGTTATTTATATGTATTCCCGTCGCTAATTTTATATCTCGTGTAAGATGCGACCCTCTTAAAATTAGCTTCAAAATTAGGACTTCAAAAGTTGCATGATACGCGAGTATCTACGAGACATTAATTTCAACTATACAACTGATAAGTTTATTGTAGACTTTTTCTGGTTATTTAATTATTATTATCCTTCCTTTTTCCCAATAGGAATAGATAGCCGCCTAGATTTTTGAGGTGAGGAATTGTAATTAGTTATATTATTTACATTATTCGGACAGTTGTCCTCATCATTATCCAAGTCCATGAGGGCACATGGCTCATTGGATAAATCTTTGGTTGGATCCAGTGATTTGATCCAAGGAGTTGTGAGTTCAGTACCTGGTTACTCCAGTGGTGGACAAAAACTTGGAGAGATGAGTTAAAGGAAGATAATTGAAACACCCGGAAATGGCACAGCTCGTGAAACTAGAACAATCTACTTCGGTGGACGAAATAAAGGGCTCAGTTCAAAATTCCAGCCAGACTATTTGAACGGGAGTCGAGGTTTATGCCTTGTTTTACTGTTTAGGAACAGGTTTCAGGTAAATTCTACTACTTCTCTATTCTTCGAACGTTTCCGCCTAAAGTCTGATTTTTCTATTAATTTAAAAATAATTTTTACCATAATAGGTGCAGATATGTTCGCCTATTCTCCGGCTCCCCACCCCCCAATCTTTTGAACAGGAGTAGAGGTATATGTTTATATTTCTGAGATGAGGTATTATGTACACTATTATTCGGAGTATTTTCCTCATCTTTGTCGCCATATTTATTACAACGTTTCGGCCGTTGTATGCTCCGGCCTTCTTCAGGTGGGTGGAATGTCAAACTTAACCCTTTATTTCGCTCACTGGGGTAGACTGTTCTAGTTCCACGTGCCATGTTTAACTGATGTCAGTTATCAGTTATCTCCTGTTAATTTCCCTCTGAAAGTTCTCCACTGCCTTAACCGGGTTTATTCCTATCTTTATCCACTGTACCATGTGTCCCCAAGGACACATGGCACAGTGGATAAAAGGCGTTGGTTAGATCCAGTGACAGGACCCAAAGATTTTGAGTTCAATTCAGTATTCAATTTAATTTTCTATAATGAAACCATTTATATTACATATATTATCTGCTTTATACGCATTATATCATTAAAACAATAAATACACTGTTATAAAATCATGTAAAATGAATTTCTATATTAAAAGTTATTTTAAATGTATTCCCATCGTAAAATATTTAAAATGATTTCTATAATGAAAAATATTTGCATATATAAATTATCTGTTTAACCCATATTTTATCATTATATAATTAAAGGAATTTCTACAATGAAAAAAATCTAAAAATACATTTCTATAGTAAAATATTTAAAAATGCAATCCTATACAAATTATTAGAAATGATTCCCAATACTAAAACATTTAAAAATTCATATCTTTATATTCTATCTGTAAAGAGTTATAATTTAATTTGATTTGTTTAACGGCATATCAACTCCTTATGGGTCATTTAATGCCGGAATTAATTTGCTTGGAAACTTTGAAGTAATGAAAATATATGTTATTCTACTTTCACAATTGAATACATGGTAAATGATACTCATCTTTTGTGTTAAAGTTATATTTTGGAATACAGTTTAAGTTCTTTAAGAAATTATAGGATGTCATATGGGTTAATATCATGAAAGATTTCTTTCATGTTGATTGAGGTATTGTTGCTAATTTTACTATAAATAAGCCTTATTGGTAATTGTTTTTTTATATAACAATTGATTACTGATATTTTTACTATAAAATGTATTCTTATACTTCATAGTGTTTTGTTTTTGTTTCGGGGGTCACTATTTGCGCATAATTGGGAGCCCAAGAGTTTCTACCAACCCGGGTGTTGGGTCCTGAAAAGTTCCAATCTCCTGATCAGAAGCCCTGCTGCCGGATGGAGTCTATCGTCATACCTGGGACTAAGTAAAGGATTAAATACAATTCTATAGTGGAATCGTGTAGAATGTATTTGTATAGTAAACTATTTACAATGTTTTCTAATGCAAACATTATTTATAATGCATTACTTATTTTATAAATATTTAAAACACTTGATCTCACTGTATGCTGTGAGTGTTAATTCTCTAATTGATAGTAACGTATCTTTTACTGATTATATCAGTAATTAGAGAATTAACACTTACATCATACAATGAAAGAAAGAGAGGCAGTATTTAGCAGCGAGTAAACTACTTGAAAAGAAGTGACAGGGCAAATCAGATGCCAAAACGTTAGAAGTTACGTCCAGTACCAAACGAAATTTGCGGAGAGCCATGATCGCTCTCGTCCTGAATGGGCTAGTATATAAAAGATTAACACACTTTGTTTTCGGCGTTTCATTCCTAGAATAACATTTGGTTATGTAGAGAGGGATTTCACAAAAGTGAGGTGGGCTCTTCACAAAGTATGGAGATGATAATCGTTTCGGATTGGCTGTTCAGTTTACCCGTATATTTAGTGGGAATCTTGTACACATATATGCGTATGTGTATACACCTGTGATTCATTGTATGTACGTGTGTGTTTTGTATCTTAAGTTCTCATTACTATGAACATACAGAAAGGTATCACTTATTCTACAATCTTCATTCGAATTAAATTCCTCTCCAATCTTCGTTTCACACTAATATGACAGTCCTTACAATGAACATGTCAATTCTCAACGATTCTATTCAATAGACTCGAGATTTGACGCGATGATATTGGCATTGATAAAAATAGATGGTTGAAGAAATCTGAGTGCACGGAGAAACGCGACCGGATATAGGAGAGTTGGGTGTTTTAAGAATGGCGGGAAATATTATGACGCCATGATTGTTGGTCATTGAAACGACCATTGATGCTGAAAGAAGCGTAGTTCTTAAACATAATTTCCCGCTCTAGCAACCATAGGAGGAGGTGCTGAAAAATATTCTGTATATATATATATATATATATATATATATATATTATTTTAATGTATGCTATGCTATATTTATGAGTCAAAAGGCTTAACAACACCAAATTGCTGCAATTATCAGGCTTAAAGATTGCGTTTTATAAACAAGAAGAAAATATACTAAAAATTGTTAAATATTAATATATCTACAATAGATCCTAGGAAAAATTTAAGTTAATCATATACTACACCAAATCTAGTATATTCAACTCATTTATTCGCAATGATTCTCTCCACCGCTCCTTGTTAGCGATTTCCAAAACAAAACAACATAGTTTACAAATTCAATTGCCCTTTCGGAAAATATATCTCCAAAAGATTAAATAATATTTATACTGGTCACACCACAAACTCGCTTTCATGACGTTTGATTCTACATTTGAATGATAACTCTAACATTTTTAGACATTTAAAACAACACGCCTGGCCGCATACACAATTCCGGAAAATCCTCGTTGAAAACACAACTCTACTTAAACATGAAAACAATAAACAAAAACTAAAAATTCTTGAAGCTATATATATATATATATATATATATATATATATATATATTTAATTTCTTCGGGAATTGCTATCAAGCTTTAAAATCTATTCTTTACCTAAATTGCTAAAACCCAATTACAGCCTCTTTCTCTTTAATTCCCTCTCCCTCTTCTTTCTTTTTCCTTTTTCTTTTCTCCCTTCTCCCCTTCCATTTCAATATATCACTTCCGTTAAGTTAACCGTCTAAATAGGTCATAGTTTGGTCACTCCTCCTCCCCAATACAAAGTACGATTGAGAGAGATATGAAATTAATCCCTCCATAAACTCTACCATGTCTCTTTAACTACCCCTTTTACACTCTTTGTTAAATTACAAAAAATTACCCTACCCATAAATTTTAATTTCATTTTTCGTTTCATTTTTTGGAAGTGCTATCTGATGATCCGGCGACCTTTTAAATGACTCTGGTGAAATAAATTATTATAATGGAACCTTAAATTGGTCTGTTTTTCTTTTAAATATTAGCTATGGATTTACATTGAGCTCTCAGGTTTTATCCTGCTTGGGATTACCCATACGGATAACCAAGTTCTTCATAATATAATTATAAATATATATATATATATATATATATATATATATATATATATATATATATATATATATTCTGTGTAGGTGAGTGCTGCGTGTGCGTGCATCTTTAACGACGACTGACAAGTACTGTGATTAAGCGTTTTATTTAATTTTTATTGTTTTCGTACAAATGTTTTTCTTTTCTGGACACAAAATATGTAAAAAAAAATGTCGGAAAGTTCTGCATATCCGAGCGCTTTCGGTATTCTTTTAACCATTATCAAGGGCGATTTCTATTCTAATTTTTAACTGAATCATGTATAAAAGAGGATTACTGCCATATATATATATATATATATATATATATATATATATATATATATATATATATATATATATATATATATATATATATATATATATGAAATAAAGATAATATAAAAATGCAATATATATTTTTCTCATAATAATTCAACAAGAATCCTTAACAAAATGTAGAAAGCGTTGTACAGCCATGTTGTCCCTTTTGGGACTCATCAGCAGTGCGCATCCACTACCGCGAATCGTTACGATACAACGGGCCTTGTTGATGAAGAGAAAACCAACGGCTGCTAATTCAAGTTTATGATTTTTAAAGGAAATATTGCTGCACAAATGTACATATATATTCTTCAGTAATTCATCGAGTCTAGAAGAAACCTCAACAGATTCGTCCTATATCAGCAGTGCGCATCTACTACCGAGAATTGAAACCCGGTCAGTTACATTAACAGGCAAACTTCATACCAACTGTACTAACAGGCCTCAGTGACGAAGAGGCTGCAAACTAGACTTGATATTGCGCCGCTTGTTCACATATAACGTGCTAACCATTACACTGCCTCGAGGTGCCCAAATGATTTTCTAAAAGAAGCTTAGATGTGGCACACGGCCGAGAGTGGGGAGCACCCAGTGAGGATCGAACTCCCTATTCAGTCGTAACTATTTCAGCGAGACAAGCTTGCTAACCATTACACCACGCCGAGGTTCCCAGTAGGTTGCATTTATATACGTATGTTTTTTTTTTGTGCGTGCGTATGAATACCGAGGTGAAAAGTAACCGTTTACATAGAAAAATAACACAAAATAACTACTGTCTGCATTCTGGTGCTATCGAAAGTGATATCAAGGTAGGCTCAGTGTTTTCAGTGACAGCTGCAGAACGGGCGCCATTAAAGACACCTTGTGAGCGACCGGAAGTTAGATGAATGGCCTTCAATTCGCCGATTCACAGCATGCGTGTTTTTGTGTGATGATGTGGTTTCTGGGTATGACCTGCAACTAAAGAAATGGCTTAAAAAATGGAGAGAGCGAAAGAAATTACATTTTCACGCACGAAGAACGGAAAGATGTATAAAACCATCCCGGTAGAAAAGTAGTAATCAATTCTTTTTCTGCGATAACTGCACGGTATTCATCCCCGTCTGTTTCCTCATAAAATGGCTATTTCTTCCGCCAACAGCATTACGCCTTCAGTTGGCAACGCTGGCCACGATTTAATGCATCTTCGCTCTTTGACCCTCATCAAGATAGTCATTTAGAAAGATTTCATTTTTATATGATTGATATCTTGGTTATATTTCTTTACTTTCATGTTCTTCAGTGTTGTATTTTCAGTTTATATTCTCACGTTCATAACGGATATTCTTAGTGGAGGCTGCGTGAGAGCCAGTACGTTTACAGCAAGTTTTGGTTGTTTTAGGGTATTCCATCAGATCCAAGACCAGTTTTTCAAAACCTTTTTGGGTTGTCACATTTTGCATATCAAAACACTAAACCCCCACCCGCAAAAAATGTATAGTCCATCTTTGATTAGATTTTTTTGCTGATAGTATTGCATACTATCACCAAGAAAATCTCCAAATGTGCATCTTAATATTTTCAATAATTATTATTATATAAGGTGAAGGCAGGATACACTTCCATACACTTCATCTGCCTTCGTTTGGCGCACACTATTTTTTGTCATATATATATATATATATATATATATATATATATATGGGAAGTGCTCTAACAGAGAACGGGAAGTTCGACACTTAGATCCGAAGACGTATTGGGATGGTCAAAGATGCCTTCCAAAAGCTAAGCAGAGTATTAAGAGACAGAAAAATGTTGTTAGAAACAAAGAAAGGAGTAATGCATTGTTATGTGATGTCTCTCTATCTGTATGACAGCGAATGTTGGACAATTTTCTCAAAGTTGAAGAATATACTTGAATTATATGTTTAATTAAATGTGATTCTGAAGAAAGATGCTGAGGATACTATGAATTGAATATGTGAGCAATGATGATTTTTTAAAGAATTCGCAGTAATGGTATTAATTATATCTTTAGCAATTGTATATCGATTATTATTATATAAGATTATTTTCTAATAATCCAACAACCGCTTACCTAAGCTTTTATAATCTTTAGAATGTATATTAGTTCCCGCCGCTTCAAAAAGATGCCTCAAAATCCCCAAAGCGGAATTAGTTGAGGTTTGGGCAGCCATTTCAGAACAAGGAACGTCGACTCTTAATTTCATTCTGAGTGAATCTGAAATCCTACAAGGATTGATTATTGGCGGCTACAATCTTAACAGCGTAAGACAAGCAGAGGACACTGTGGGTAAGGATTAGGGTTAGGATTAGTAGATACCGAAAGGAAACTACAAAAAGCGCCAACAGAATGTACGAAAGTGAGAAGAAATGGCTAAATATAAACTACAGGAAGACAGAATACATGTCCATTTGGAAAAGGATGAACACAAAATGCAAATTAAAAATCGGGGATACTAAAATCAAACAAGTACAGAAATTTAAATCTCTGAGAAGTGCAACACTAAGATCCAAAGATGCATTGTGATGTACAAAGATGCCTTTCACAACTAAGCTGAGTATTAAGAAACAGAAAAATTTCATTAGAAACAAGGGAAAGAGTATTGAGCTGTCCTTCTATATGGCAGTGAATGCTGGACAATATCCTCAAAGATGAAGAAGAGACTTGAAGCATAAGTAATCTGGGCTTACAGGAGGATGCTGAGCAACGATGTGGTTTTATAGAAAATGGAAACAAAAAGGAAACATACTTAACATCAGAAAGAAGCAATTGAAATTTCTGGGACATGTTATTGAGGCAGGAAGACTTGGAAAATCTGATACTCACAGGACAGACAGAGTAAAGCAGCGCGTAACGTACTTGATTGGCTTCAGTAAAATAATGGTAGAACAGGGTTTGGAAGAAACAGCAAAAATACAAAACTTATTAAGAGCCACAAGAGACAGAAAGACATGGAGGGCCATGATCACCTACGATATGAAGGGTCACGGCACATAAACGAAAAAGAAGACTGGTGACTCTTCAAGTCTTACTAATGAATCTAGGGTGGAATTTGCATATTGATCCTCAACACCACTGTTTTTGCTCATAACCATTACACTAGCTCAGAGGTTCTCAGTCGGGGTCCATATGGATTCTGAACATTCTAGACAGTAATTAGGTTCACATAAAAAATAGTAAAATAGGGAGCTCCGGTAATATTTTAGTGGTTCATCGAGCAATTTCACTTCGGAACGGTTGTTACAATTAACAATTGAAATTTCTGTTGTAGTCTGCGTCAAAATAAATACAAAAAATAGAGAAAAAAAATCTCTAAAACTAATGGAAAACGAGATCAAGAGATGTAAGTTAGCGTCTCTTTTACTCTAACGGATGTTTTGATTGTAGAATTAAAACTAAGAAGGATATATATATATATATATATATATATATATATATATGAAGAAAAATTTTGGAAAAAACAAACAAAAATCCTTAAATGCAATTATGTTGTTTAAAATGAATGAAATTTCGACGTCTGACGTTTCGGTTTAATAAACCTTTTTCAAGACAATATTCATTACAATTCAGTTCAATTTAACAAAGACGATGGACATAAAAAACATTTAAGGATTTTTGTTTGTTTTTTCCAAAATTTTTCTTCATTCTGTCGGATTTATATCCATTTACATTTGCTTACATATATATATATATATATATATATATATATATATATATATATATATATATATATATAATATATATAATGTTATAACGCTATTAACGCATTGCTCTTCAACCGAATTGAATTGAGCCCTCCGGGACACTGACATATTTCGTATAGAAAAACGTTAATTTTTCCCTTCCTCTCTGCGACGCCAAATCGGTCGTGTTTCGATTCCGGATTGAAGCAATCGGACGCCTTGCCACACCGAAGAGTTGTGATACAGCGAAACAGTCTTCCTGTGGATGACAATATATATATATATATATATATATATATACATATATATATATATATATATGGAGAGAGAGAGTGGGGAGAATTTAGCAATAGCTACCTTCAACAAAAAAACATTTATCAAACAGAGGTCAGAAATCCTTAATAGATGCAGGCACAGGAAAGCCTGATTATTAGAATAAAGGTTGTTTTTTTTTTTTACTCACGTATATTATATCTTTTTAAGCTTATGCTAATTTTAGGTTTTAGCAGTAATTTTATTAATAAATTTAATCCTTGTTAATTCCTCCTAAGCCATTTCATCTTGATGATCCTATGTGGTGACACCTAGGAAGCTAGTACCTGGCTCATTAGGATTTATTTATTTTACTTTTGGTATACTTCATTTTAACTTATTACTCGCTTTTTTTTGTCTTTGTACCAGAGATTTAAGCGACTGGATGATTTCTTTCGCCCTGTTCAGAGGTTTTTGGTGCTTTCTTTTTTTCCTCGAATGCCAATTTATTTGGAAATTGTACTATTCAGATTCTTCCACTCACCGAGTTTAAATAGATTTAATTTATATATATAAAAGAAAATTATACAGATATTATAATTTATTATATAAATCAATTTAATATATTAATAACATATAATAATATTAATTTTAGATATTAATAAAATAAGATTAAATATTAATATAAATTAATTATAAAGTAATAGACTCGACATTGTGAAAACAGTGATCTTCGACTATCAATGGAACCCAATATATATATATATATATATATATATATATATATATATATATATATATATATAAAAAAAACTCATGAACAGCATCAATTACACCGATTTCATTGAATACATTTGCACTTTTTTTTTGCTATTAATTACTCACATATTTTAAAATGGTTTATTATGAGTTATTTATCTAGCTTACATAAATATCCCATATAATTTAGTTGTTAAATACAAGTTTATTTTCATTAAATTAGTTTTACTTCGAAATAAAATATACATTTACTATTTCTATAATACAATTTCTAAACATATCTTTTAGTAAAAAATAGAATAAGCTTTTAAGCTTAATATGGTTATCAGGTTCAGCAAAAAAAAACCCAAAAAACAAACAAACAAAAAAAAACAATTAAGAGTAAAAGAAGTCCGTGCTATCTGTACATCCGTTTTTCGAACACGACTGAAACTTTTCTATAAGCTGTCATTATATACTGCTTAGCTTTAATTTCACTTTATCCCAGAATTAAGAATGAGGAGTAAACAATATTGAACATGTATTTTAGTACACTTCTAAGATTTCTCTAGCATTTCTTAAACTTCATTAAAACGAGTAGATATATTTCATCCGGTTTAATGTATTTATTATCAGCTTCAGTAAATGGAATCCGATTCAAAATGTCATCCAAACACTGAGATTATTTGTTTAACGAACGAACAAGGCAGCACTCGAGTTTTGCCGCGCACATACAGGAAGTACGAATAATGAATACAGTCAATACTCTGCATCATATACAAACATCTACAGATGTAGCCTGGATCGAAGATCTCAAGCCAATAAAAATATCACACAGGCACACAGTCAAACGGTGACACAAATGGAAATTACTCATTATAAAGTATAGCTGGCCTCTCATACCCGTCTATTAGGGAGGGTAGCCAATCCCTATTGCTGACGCTTTCTCAGGCGCATTTGTGTTTATTCAACACCCACAGAGACCATCTGTGGTTTATACTGCAACTATGTGGAGCAGACCTTAGCTACAGTTTCTGGGAAATAGCGTGTTATCTAGCGTGATCTATAATTTGAAAAAGGCCAGCACGCTCAAGCCCTCGGCCACGATGACTTGTGAGAACAGCTATCGACGGTCCCCGAAGGATTCCCTCTCCACAGTTTCACTCACAAGGCTTGGGTTAACCCGTGGTATGTTTTTCAGACACTTTCCAATGGTGTCGCACATTAGGATCGATCTCTTCAATCCGATGACATCAGGAAGTCGCCTTCCTGACAAACCGACCAGGATGAGATTCGAACCTGCATCTCACGGTTAGAGTGCGAACGTTCTAACCACTCGCCATGTGCCCATAGGGGAAGAAAAAGTCGTTTGGAGACCTTGTGGCACGTAGTGAACCAGATATCTGTATTCGGCTCCTTGTTGCTTGACCCTCATACGTCGAAAACGACGGGAGAGTCCAACTCATTATATACATTCGTGAAAATCACATATATACACCCTTGTGCAAATTGATTAAAACAACCGCTTTAATTTCCTTTCCTTCACCATACGGTCAGTTTTAGACCCACAGGCTGTAATCGATTTCTATTTTTCCTCGGATTAGGTCATTTGCCATGGTCTGCAGTAATATGAATCTATTTTCGGGTTTTATGATGAAATTTGTTTGGCTTTGAAAAATATTGCTTCATCCGTGATTGCATCAGACTTTCATTACGGCCAGACACTATTGTCTCGACTGTCGATTAGTTGCCTTATGGCCATTGTCAGCGATGGACGTTACTCCAAGGAAACGTACGAAAAGTGTAATGCTGCACGAACACCAGAAAGCCTTACCAGTGACTAAATCAAATTACTATATAGACTGTCCAGGAAACTCTCCTGATTTAAATCCAATCGAGAATCTGTGGTCAATCTTAAAAGGAACGACTTCGTGTAATAGACATACGAGGTACTACAATTGGCACTGGGTCATGTTTCATTGGAAAAACACGAAAAAAGTTAAATAAAAACGGAATTATTCGTTTTGTTTTAATTAATTTGCACAAAGGAGTAGATATAAAATGGTCTTGTCTCTCCGATTGACAATTCCGAGCCATTATCCATTATACTAATCACGCATCGAAGATATTTACAAACGGTTATAATCGAAGTACTGACTCGACTCGACGTTGCTTAATTTCGGCCATCATACAAACAAGGTCGAGAGATGATAATGGCAAACCGGCGAGTTATCATCGATGAGCTAGCGTGTTACCTGCAGTTTTGGATGACTGCTGCTTGTTCCTCCGTGATAAACACTGCCACTGGATCGGCCATGTATACACTGTAACAACAGCAAAAAAAGCAAAAAAAAAAAAAAAAAAAATACTGTCGTGGTCAACTATTAACAAGCATTAGCAGAAAGGGTTGTGGCAAACGTAAATATATGTTATGCGAAAGTGCGGATAATATTTTACTTAATTTCTTAGATTCATGTATATATGTATCCATTACTCAACAGTGACATCTTATATATATATATATATATATATATATATATATATATATATATATATATATATATATATATGATATATAGAATAATGTATACTTTCTTAATATGTATATATAGAAAAAGTTGCAAATTAAAAAATAATAATGTACTTTTATGAAAGTATTTATTTATTTGTATATACACAAAATTAGTTAAATTTTTTTATTTCTTATTTTATTTCTTATTTTTAATTTTTTAAACAACATCTAAGATATTATTATAGTTATTTCTGAAGAAAAAGATTGAGGCCAATCTGAAATATCAAATATATATACAAATAAATAATTACTTTCAAAAAGTACATTATTATTTTTTTTAATTCGCAACTTTTTATATATATATATATATATATATATATATATATATATATATATATATATCAGGTGTAACAGTAAAATTGTTCAAATCGTGTAACAGCCTAGGATAATTGGCTATCCCACAAAATGTTTAATTTCTTAAAAAAAAACACTAAACTAATTGAGTTTTTCTCCAGGTTTTCAGATAAGACATTTAGCCATCTTCACACCTTTTGTCGTAAGAATCACCGAAAAACCCTTTGAGTTATTCAACTAGAAAGAGTTAAAATCGTTTAGAGTTAGACCAACTGTCTCTCTAAATGAGCAACGGTAAGAGGAAAAAAATCATTCAGGCCTTCAGGATTGCTATGAAAATTCATACTCCGGTTTCCATCTCCAAGGTCCATTTAAGAATCATCAAGAGAATGGTGAATAAAATTAAAAAGAGTAAGACTAGATCAGGAGGTCACACCAGCAATAGGCATCTTCATTTCAACTTTAAGCTAAATACATTCTTATTGTTTAAAGTAGAGCCAATTAGTTATAAAAAAACCGCAGAGTATTCCAGCAAAATACCTTTAATCATTTCTAAGATACAACGGTTCAAAGCTTAATCTAACAGTTGCACAATTTTGCTGTTACACTATTTGGACAAATTTGCTGTTACGCCCGCTATATATATATATATATGTGTGTGTGTGTCTGTGTGTGTGTCTGTGTGTGTGTGTTATGGGACCTTACCTATAAGAACATAATGGACTATTCCATACGTAATAAATACAGCGGCTCAAGAAGAAGCGGGGAGTTCAGTCCGAAGTCGGGCGACCGGCTGACCGGCTGATCGGTTGAACTCTCGGCCTTCGGGAGGGGAGGAACCTGAACGAGGCTCCGCTGAAGGGCGGAGTCTCTTTCGGGGAGATAAACCGACCCTGAACCCGTTTATACGGGTTCAAAGGGCATATTTTTGGTCGAGCCCACGGGCTCGGAGATCCCATAGGCTCAGAGATCCCACGGGCTCGGAGATCCCACGGGCTCGGAGATCCCATAGGCTCAGAGATCCCACGGGCTCGGAGATCCCACAGGCTCGGTGATCCCACGGGCTCGGAGATCCCACGTTAAACCGGCCTTGTGCCACATGATGCCCTCGTGGGGTGGGGTGACTAAATACCGTTCCGTCCGAAGTCGGGCGACCGGCTGACCGGCTGATCGGGTGAACTCTCGGCCTTCGGGCGGGGAGGAACCCGAACGAGGCTACGCCGAAGGGCGGAATCTCTTTCGGGGAGGTAAACCCACCCTGAACCCGTGTATATGGGCATATCTTTGGCCGAGCCCACGGGCTCGGAGATCCCATAGGCTCAGAGATCCCACGGGCTCGGAGATCCCACGGGCTCGGAGATCCCATAGGCTCAGAGATCCCACGGGCTCGTAGATCCCACAGGCTCGGAGATCCCACGTTAAACCGGCCTTGTGCCACATGAAGCCCTCGTGGTGGGGGGTGACTAAATACTGTTCCGTCTGAAGTCTGAGTTCAGTCTGAAGTCTGGAGTGAGTTCCGTCAGAAGTCAGTCAGTCAGAGCGAGCGAGTCAGTCAGTCGAGTCAGAGGCAGTCCGTTCAGACAATTACTACTAAACCTGATTGTTCGTACTAACACTTTCTACTTCTCTGTATATATTCCTGTTTGTAATATATCTGTGTTATTCCATATCCGTATTCGAGTTCTTCTTTATTGGTTCTACCTTGGACTATGAACATAGTATAAGGAACCGGACCATAACAATATGAAATAAAAAAATTACCTCCTAATCACTTTCGTTTATTAGGCATTGAATTGTATAAAATCACATCTTGCCTGGCATTTATGTTAACCTGATGAATATTCATGAGTACTCCTATACAAAAATTTTGAAAAACAGATAACATTTTTGCTCTTGTATATAAATAATTGTCACAAAATAAAATCCTCACATTCGCCTTGATAAAGTCCGTCAGATGACGAAATGCGTCCGCTAAGATAAGTTTTCCTTTTGTCTTATTCATATATATGTATGTATTTAATCACGAAAAAAATTGCAAAATGTGTCTATTGTGTCGGAGACTTTCAGCATCATTATATTTGAACAATGGAGAAAATGGTTTTGTTGTAATGGCCGGGCGAAGTGTGAGATAGAGTGAAAGGGTGTCAAAGAATTGCTAATTCGGCCGTGGGATACAAAGGGTTTTAGTTCACGCGGTTTTTGTGATACAGACACTCAGGGAAGGTGAATGGTGCGTCAAGTCTGAACCCAGATACAAAATCAATTTCTATTGTTCCGCCTGTGTTATTTTTGTCCAACATATCTCAACAACTTTCTCGTCGTTTAAGCCATTTCTATGAAATCTTTTTTAATGATACATTCGATAGATAAAGAGATCTTGGCACAGTGTGATAAACAGAAACGACCGACAGACATTGATCGATTAACTCCAGATGGATTCAATAGGCTCAGATCGATAGATCGAAACTGGATTAGAGAGAAATGGGAACATACAAAATAAGACAGTGATACAATGAGGTTTACATCAACATGTACTGAGATATTAGTTTGCATGTATGCAAAGGTATATATATATATATATATATATATATATATATATATATATATATATATATATATATATCTTTGATAGATTTAAATAAACTACGTTTGCCAGGTATATAATGCAAAAATATACGAATTTGTTTTAATATATATATATATATATATATATATATATATATATATATATATAATACATAAAGGTTAATTGTCAGAGTTGAATCAGAGCAGGAAACAGTAGTATTGAAACATGTTCAATACATATGTAAAAAAACAACAGAAGTAAAAATAACATGTCGAGGTTTTAACTTTAAAAATCAGGAGGTAAGTTGAATCCGTGACTTTGGTTTCAACCTTAAGGTATTCTCGGGCGATTTTTTATCAAATAACCAGCTAACGATTTTTTATTTTATTTTTTTTTTTAATTTAAAATTATTGTTTTCAAAAGTAAATAAACGAAAGCACTAAGATAAGGATATGAAGAATAAGAATAATAATAATAAAAAAATTGCTGTTACACTCGCTATATATATATATATATATATATATTATAAATTAATTGATTTAAAATATGGTTTTTCCGCTACACAGTTCTAACCATGTTTCAAAAATGGAAGCTAAAAGCCACGAATTTAATTTTGAAAATTAAATTAAAGACATTAGTTCCATTTCATCCTCAAGCGAATTTTGGAGTAACTTTTAAAACTACTGGGTTTTAAAGACAGCTAAAATCACGTTTCCATGGTTACAGATAAATCTACTTCAACTGGACAAGGGTTGTCTGGGTTTTCCTTATGTCTGTATCATTGTATCGGTTCTTAGCTTCATCCGATACTTTACTTCCAAAGGTTGAAATGAAAAATGGAAAGAAATTTACACATAGTTGACGGGCCGTATTAAGCATATGTAAATTAACGAAGTGAGGAAGAGAGGAGGGGAGAGAAGACACGAGTGAGTTAGATGTACCATTTCAATTCTTTATCCCTAAGCTCCCTTGGTGTGGGCCAGACGTCGCTTAACTTAACGTATCTCTAGATAGAGATGGGTAAGGAGTGAAGAAGAAACCCACATAAAAGGAAAAAGATACAATAAAACAAATCCTGAGAGAAGGTTTCACTCAATTTCTTAGACGCTGTTATTTCGCATTACTTTAAAGGGTATATTTAGGGGTTAAAGTTTGATATAAATCTAAATGTCTAAAAAATCTACGAAGAATTTAATTTGATGTTTGTTGGAGTTTTGGATATTTTCTATGAAATAGTCGATTGGAAAAAAAAATTGTTTCTAGAAAGTGCATTGAAAGAATAAATTCCTTTTACATCTAGTAATATTTTTTATTTGCTTCAACTTTTTTCTTATTGATTATTAAGTTGACATCTACCCGTTTGACTTTTGTTCATACATTAAATCCGTGACTGTTTTTAGATATTCCAATTTAAATAATTTTATCATCAATAATGATTATTAAAGGGTAATACATTTCAATTTAAATTAAATTATCAATTTAAAATTTACCTCCGTATTATTTAAACTTATTTCCAATTGGCAAATATTAGAGGAGAAATTTGGATAAAACATTACTAACAGAAAATTAGGTCCTTCTTTTATAATATTCCATATATCCATACACAAACACATCTCTATACATATCCCAACACCCATCTATATCCACATACATACATATCCCTATATACATATCAATCCATATATACACATACACAAAAAACTATATGTATATACCCATACATACACATATACACCTGTAGAAAAACACATACACACATATATACATACATATCAACACATACACACACATGCACGTATATAGTTACATCTATACAGACATATATAATTATATATATATATATATATATATACACACACACACATACAAATACCTATACATGTACATCTATACATACACACATTACACGTACACACATATATACATATACACATATACACACATACACATATACACACATATATACACACACACATATATATATATATATATATATACATATACACACATACACACACACACGCACACACACACATATATATATATATATATATGAGAAGAAAAAGAAGAAAAAATTTGCCGTTACACCCGCTATATACATAAGAAGGATGTTGGTGTTATACCCGATATATATATATATATATATATATATATATATATATAAGAAGAAGAAGAAGAAGAAAATTTTTACTGTTGCACTCGCTATATATATATATATATATATATATATATAGAAGAAGAAGAAGAAGAAAGAAAGAAGAAAAGAAGAAGATGATGAAATTTTCTGATATGTAAGCAAGATTCAACTGACCTCCCGATTTTTAAAAGTATATATATATATATACATATATATATATATATATATATATTAAAACAATAGATAACTAGCTAGCTAGATATATAGATATGAAAAGATAGATAGTTGTCGAACATATACAGGCTAAAATAGCAGAAAACTTATAAAAATACAGAAACCCACTTGAAGATTAGACAATCTATTGATAAATCCTCAGCACAATATGTGACTATCAAATAGTTTTCATTGTAAATAAAAATAAACTGAAATTTATGAAAATTATCACAAAAGAAAGCCTAACAGCTGAGCTAAGAGAATGTGCAAAATTCACAAAAGAGAAATAACCACAAAATATTCTTATGTCAATTCTTCTTTTCTATTGTTGGATAGAAAAGTTCATTGTATTTCCGAAGACACATGAATAAAATGAGTTAAGATTCTTCCGATTTAATCTTTCAATTGTATTTAGCTCTCTTTATATTCCATATCTTTATTCTTTCTCTTCTACAACTAACGACAATTTTGTCTTTTTCTTATACTCTTATTCCTACACGGAATTATAAAATACATTTTCTTTTTTTGTTTCTTTTTCATCAGCTTCACTTTTCTTCTATCTTGTTTTTGTTTAATAATTTCACTCCAGGCAAGGCAACAAAGCCACTAAGACGCACGGGGGTAACTGAATCCTAGAGAATATGTGAAAAACATTCCTAAGAAAAAGAAAATATTAGGGAG